>BQNB010006654.1:0-96641 GCA_026074375.1 Tanacetum coccineum | reverse complement strand
GCGTAAGGATGCGTTTGGTTAGGATTAATTGTTGTTAAATTCAGAATTAAAACTGGACATAATCTTAGGTCAACTTATGAGAGTCATAACTCAATCAGACGGATGAGTTTGATAGATTTTCTTGGCTCTAAAATCATTTTAAAAGAGTCTACTTTCCAACAAAAGTGGTTTCGTGAGTTGAAAGTGAGTAGAAGTCAGTCAAAATATTTTTACAAGATTCGTTGTCGAATCTGAGTTTTCGGGTCAGATTTTTGTTGTGTTTGTGAGGTCAAAAACCCTATCAAATTTTTTTCTATTCATGAGGTTGCTACTGGAGTAAGTTCTAGGTGTCTAGTAACACCAGTAATTTTTCTAGATTTTTACAAAGTATCTAAGTATGCTTAATAAGGTCAAACATTTAAGTGTGCGGTCAGATATTTTTTGAGACAGTTTATGTTGTCAAATTTTAAAAAAATATTAAAGCTTGTCAAACCTCTTTGAAAAAATTCCAGTAGGTTTAGAACACATTAAAGTTGTTGTAAATGAGTTTTGGAGGTCAAAGGAGGTCATTTAGTATTTTATAAAAATTCGTAAAGTGGTCTTAAATTTTTGCAATAAACTGGAAATTAAAATAATGAAGTAAAACATGTTTAAGATTTAGTTAATGTGTGGGAAATATGATGGGATGTTATAAGTGTATTTTAGACATTAGTATCCATCAATTGAAATGTTTCATGGATAGGGTCGTAAAGCCTTGATCATGTGTAACTTGTTAATTATGTTGTGTAGATTATAAGCTTGAGGTGAGTTTCTCGTAGCTCCTTTTTAAATATTTTTTTGAGATGAAAATGGATACAAAATGTTTTTTGAAATTTTCTCCTTGCTGTGATTAAATGGTTTAAATTGGTTTTGTTTGGACATGGTTATATAGTAGTTATGCGATACAATTATGTGTGTAAGTTTACATGATACATTTGTGGATGCATGGATACATGAGTTGCTTGTGCTATTCCAGCCAAATGTGGTAACTCTTATTGATGATACATGGATACAATGCTAGCTTATTGTGATGTTGGTTCGGGGGTAACGCCTACCTACTTTGCGATACAATTTTTTATGATATGAGATTGAGGATGCATGCTATTAACTGTATGATTGTCCAACTTTTATTATATGTTCATAGCCTTTTTATTTATTTTATGTTTAAACTTATGAGCTCACCAATGTAATGTTGACACTTGAGAGTATCCATTTTCAGGTGAAGTTAGCGAAGCTTAAGAGGATTGAGACTGCTTGGCTAGTGAGACTTTAGGTTCCTCGCATTTGAAGACTTGCTAGTTATCATCTACATTTTCCATACTTGATATACTTTCGTACTTGGTACTTTGTTATTTTGGATTTTCATTTTATGACTATGTATTGTTGTGTTCAATTAACCTCGATACAAGTCCCTACTTGTGTCAGGTGTTGTCATGACATTTTGATTTATTAAGTGATTATGCATTTTAGTTATTCTCTTTTGTGACATCAATGTGTTGTGACGATGCCTATCCTGTTAAGCCTCGCGTTTTCGCCTTGGTGGGGTGTGATAGATACGCCATATTGAAAGGGTTCAATACGGCGTATTGAGGTTTCTTGGAGTGGGCTCCATGATTAATATATTCCAGAATATTCTATGAGTTGCAATCCAATACGGCGTATGGCATTCTTCTGGATACGGCGTATTAATCTTCTTATCATGGATGCTGAGTGAAGTATTAGGCACAGATACGCCGTATCTTCCTTGCTGGATACGGCGTATTAGATGTCAAAACAATAGTCTTTATGATTTCTTCGTTTAAGCTCCAAATTGCGCGCCTTTGGTTTAACTTTCACTATTTGCTCGATATTTACTGTAAATAACAAATATAAGCAATTAAGTACCAATTCATGCATAAATATTTATAAAACGAGCAATTTAGCTGGGATAAATGATGCTATAAAATAGACGTTATTTGATGTCATCAAGACCTCACAAACTCTATACCCCATTCATGATAAGCATCATCCTATGCCTGACACCTAAGTGTCTAGACTTCCCATTGTACATTTGACTATAAGCCTTTGCCAATGTAGCAACACTATCACATCGGATAAATATAGGTACGATAGGTTTGGACTACAATGGAATCTCAAGGATTAGGTTTCTCAACCATTCAGCCTTTGTACCAGCAGTTGCTAAAGCCACAAATTTAGATTCCATTGTTGAGCTGGTGATGCAAGTTTGCTTCTTATAAGCCCAAGAAATTGTACCTCCACCAAGCAGGAACGCCCAACCACTGGTAGATGAATTATCTTTAGTATTATTGATCCAGCTTGTATCAGTGTATCCTTCTAAGACTGAAGGATAGCCAGTATATATCAAACTATAGTTCATGGTTTTCTTTAAGTACTTTAGTTTACCGCGGAATGATTGTTTTGTTTTTTCTCGTACTGAGTACTAGGATTGCTAGTATACTTGCTCAGTTTACCCACTGCAAAAGCAATATCAGGCCTGGTACAAGTCATGGCATACATCAAGCAGCCAATCACCCTAGAATACTCAAGTTGAGATATAGCCTGACCATTATTGGGCATCAACTTCTCACTTGTATCTATAGGAGTACTCACTGGAGTGCAATCAAAGTAATTAAATTTCTTTAGTACCTTCTTAATATAGTGAGACTGAGAAATTGCTATTCTATTACTTTCATGTTTAATCCTTATATCCGAGATAACATCAACCTCCCCATGTCCTTCATAGAGAACCTTGATGACAAGAATTTATTTGTTAGGTCTATTTGAACTTGATTAGTGCCAAAGATCAGCATGTCATCAACATATAAGCAAATGATGACTCCTTTACTAGTTTCATCAAATTTGCTATATACACATTTGTCAACTTGGTTAAGTAAATAACCATTAGACAAAACCACTTCATCAAAATTTTGATGCCATTACTTAGGTGCCTGCTTCAGTCTATATAAAGACTTAATTAGTTTACACACCTTGTTTTCATTGTCAGGCATGATGAAGCCATGAGCTTGGTTCATATAGACCTCTTCTTCTAGTTCACCATTCAAGAATGTTGTCTTCACATCCATCTGATGAATAATCAGATTGTAAATTGATGCCATATCAATCATTAGTCTTATGGTACTGAAACGTGCCACTAGAGCATACGTATCAAAGTAGTCTATCCTTGACTTTTGTCTGAAGCCCTGAATGACCAGTCTTACCTTAAACTTTTCAATAGTTCCATCTACCTTCAGTTTTCTTTTGAAGATCCATTTGCAACTAAGAGGTTTGCAACCTAGAGGTAGATCAGCTAACACCCAAGTGTTTTTGCCCATGATGGAATCTATCTCATCATTAATTGCTTATTTCCAAAAAGCAACATCGTGGCACTTTATTGCTTCATCAAATGTCTTGGCGTCATTCTCAACATTAAAGCAATAGGAGTGTTGGTCAGAGACCTCATCCCTTGTTCCTTCAATTAAGTATAATTGAAATTCAGGTCCAAAGTTCTTTGGAGTCCTATTCCATTTGCTTTTTCTAGTCTCATGTCCAGGTTGTTGAGTCACAATCTCTTCAGTGACCTCTTCAGGGACTACTGAACCGCCAGTGTCTTCAGTTCCATTAGGAATCCTGAGGCTTGGTCTAGGGACTAAAGAGAATCTATACTCATTAAAGATAACATCCACTGATTCAATTATTGAGTTAATTAAAATTGATTCATTAGGTTCAATTACATAGAACCTAATAGCCTTGGAATGATTAGCATATCTAACAAAGATGCATTCAATGCCCCTTTTACCTAAAGTTTTTAGCTTTGGATTAGGGAGTCTTACAACTGCCCTACAACCCTAAACCCTGAGGTAGTTCAGGTGTGGTTTCCTTTTAGTCTAAAGTTCATAGGCAGTTATCCTGTTCCTTTTATTGGGAACCCTATTTAATAAATAGCAAGCTATTAACATAACTTTACCCTAGAACCCTTGACTCAACCCTAAATAGGACAACATAGAATTAACCATTTCTTTGAGCACTCTAGTTTTCCTTTCAAATATACCATTTTGTTGTGGAGTATAGGGAGCACTCGTTTCATGGATAATACCAACATACTGGGAATATAGAGTATCCATGTACTCACCTCCCATATCAGTCGTGAATCTTTTGATCAGTGACCCTTGTTGTAATTTAACTTCAGTTTTGAATACTTTGAATTTATCTAATGCTTCATCCTTAGTATGTAATAAATAAACATAACAAAACCTTTAAGCATCATCAATAAATGTCACAACGTATTTCTTATTTGTGGAGTTTGATAGAACTCCTTAGATCGTTTAAGACTCGAGAATGATTAGTTCTCATCTAGGATAATGATAACACAGATTGAATATTTGCACAACGGAATTAATAAGGAACGAATAAATGTTATCACAAGGTTTTCTTTTATTCAACACAGCCCCAATTCTATGTTATCAAATCATAGAATGATTACCAACATATATCAGGAATCAAATTATCCTTGGGGCTACACCATAGACGTCTATACTTTCTACTAACTATCTAACTAACTAATACTGTGTACACACATACGTTTTCTAGACTCTCATTGGAAGCCTGTGTTTTCTGGATCCTAAAACTATATGTCTATGATCTCTTTATATAGAGAGATCATGACTTACAAAGGAAGCTAACTAAAATAGATAAGGAAACTAAATCATTTAAATCTTGATCAATATCTTTTACAATCTTTATGTTCTCCACCAGCTTGTAGAATTCCATTATAAACGAATTAGTCCCTTGTTGTTTTATTCGTCTTCATTTAAGCACATGTAGTTTTGTAATCATCAAATCAATAAACCCAACATTATTCTCTAGTGAGGGAGTAGCATGTAGATCATATAAATCACTATGGATCAGCTCTAAAACTTTAGTTTCACATTTTACATATTGAAATGGTTTCTTAGTTATTTTGGTCAGCATGCAAGTCTTATACTTTTCGGTGTCCATGTCAAAATCTAGGATTAACCCATCCTTAGACATATCTTGCATCCTCCTATAGTGGACATGGCCCAATCTAGCATGGCATAGGATTGAATCATTCAGTTTATAGGTTGACATGAAGGCTAGACCAATATTATGATTAACAATATTAAGCCTAAACATTTGATTACTCAAATAACCAAAACCAATAAACACACCATGTTTAGTTATAATAAATTTATTAGATTCAATCACTTTTTTATAACCACAATTGTTCAAAACACTACTTGAAACCAAATTCTTCCTTATATTAGGAACATGCAAAACATTAAATAAGGAAACAATCTTTCTAGAACAAAACCTAAGATCTACACAATCACGTCCATGCACCAGGGCTGTTGACTCATTTCCCATGTGAAGAATAGATCCATCATTCAATGACTCATAGGTCTTGAACCATCATCTATCTTTACACACATGCACAATTGCTCCAGAGTCAACCCACCACGCAACATCATCATCCTGCACAAAGTAAGCCTTAGATACATATGTAACATAATAAACCTGAAGAGATTTATTAAACATATTTTGACCTTTTAGTGAGTTGTTAGAACCATCCACTGAACCATTTGTGCCTGAACCATATGCTTTGTTGCCAACTTTTCCACCTTTGCAATCCTTTTTCAAGTGTCTAAGTTTCTCAGACTTCTAACAAGTCAATTTAGACTTTTAGTTAGGATCAACTTTGGTGTCCTGATGTTTAGCTTTACCCTTGTTGTCATTATACCTGAAGGAGTTGTTGTGCTTCATCATATTGACAACTGAAGGACCAGCAACATTGTTGCCTTTTGGCTTGTCATTATCCTGCACCCTGAGGGACTCCTCAATGCGCATATGACTGCCCCACTCAACAAGAGTTAACTCCTCCTTCTGATGTTTCAAGGTGTGCTTGAAATATTTCTATAAAGGAGGAAGTTTGTCATTTTATGATGTTTCAAGATGACTGCCCAACTCAACAAGAGTTAACTCAACAAGAGAAACCTGACCGGCCTCATCCATGTTCATTTTATGTTGTGTAAACTTTTCAAGTATAACAAGAAGTTCATTGTATTGTTCCATCACTGGTCTTGAATAAGTCATTTTGTAATTGGTGAAATTACTAACAAGGAACTTTTTACTTGATGCATCCTCAGCCATATATTTGGCCTCTAAGGAATTCCTGATAACGCCTAAATTATACATGTTTTCGGGGCTTTATTTGTATATATTTCATCATTTCTCGTGAAATTTTGGTACTTAATAGCATGAAATATATGCAGGTACAGTTGAAGACATCCCGAGCTCAAAATGATCAAAATACAAGTGTTTATGCTCATCGGAAGACAAGTTAGAAGAAAAAAGAAGACAAAATCCAAAAATCACAAGAAGTACGCTGCACATTTCTTTATGTGCGCCGCACTTTCCATAGAATTAAATGGAATTAATTGAAGCCAATTATTGTGTGAAGTGCGCCGGTTTTGTTAGAATGTGCGCCGCACTTTCACTTAGCATTTAATGAAGAAATGAATGATTCAAGGAAGTGCGTTGGTTTTCCCAAATTATGCGCCACACTTCTCTACATCATTTAAGATTTTTGCACCGACTTAAGCTAGGTACGCCGTACATTTTAGAATGTGTACCGCACTTCGAGCCTCCCACATTTTATAAATAGAGACGAAAATCAATCCATTTATATCATCTCTCATATCACACTTCTATATCAATTCCTCTCCATATCAATTCTCTCTAAATCTCTGGGATTAAGTATGAAATTTCGACTAAGACGAAGAATAACATTTAAGTATTTAGTTAAATAAGGGTTTAGTACGATTCAGTACTTGTAAACGGGATGTGTTCAATCCATTTCTAATCCAATTATCGTATGTTTCTTGTTTCTCTACTTTACTTTGTTATGAACACCATAGCCATGAGTGGCTAAGCTCCTTATGTCTACTTGGTGATGTTAATATAATAAATAAGTATTTGGTATTTTTAAGATCTTATTAATCTTAAGCTTATGTTGAAATCATATCATGTCTAATCTTATCAACTTTGTTAATCAACTTTGATTATATACACATAGCGGTATAGGTCGAAAGACCCGTTGTGTGCTATATTGTTTTAAAGATTTGTCTATGGTCTTTATCGTTTGGTTAGAGAAATCCACTTACGTTATTTGATAAACAAAATACATTTGACATAATAGTAACTTGATTATTTGCGTGACACATTTGATTAAGTTAACTAATATAAGTCTAAAGTTAAAACAAGTTAATTTGTGAAAACATTTTTTGACGAAAAACCTTTTTTATAAGTTAAGTCCTAAAATCGAATATCGTAATTATTACTATTGCTTATGAATTATATGAAACTAACCGAATAGTCATTCTCCCTTATTAATGAATCCATCATCAATCATATCTCATCTGAATAAGTCTTTAATTGTTTTAAAACTTTCGATTATACGAACATAATCAAATCCCTGTGGACAACATGGTCTTACCTAAAATATGATACTACATACATGGGTTATACTTTTATCCGTGTGTTTTCACTTAATAATCGGTAATTCTAGTCTTATAAATTTAAAGCTTTTGAAACACATCAAAAGTTTTTGGCGCCATTGCCGAGATTTTAAACTGTTCTATAATCATCTTTTGTATCTTTTAAAACAAAATTAATTGCTTTTTCCTCCTAAAAATTAATCTGCTTGCTTGCTGTAACTCTCGTTGTAGGAAGTGCATTGCACTTTTTGTAGTCAAACATTTTTCCCTAAAAACATTCTCTAAATCATCCAATAGTTTACCTTGGATGCATACACGTGCTTCTAACTTAGAACTTGTCGAACCATTATCTGAACCTGAATGTACCCTGAATCGTAGACTTCGTCGACAAAACAGGAGAGTCCCATTCGAACGAAGAGACGAACGACCAACACAATCAAGAATTTTATACCTTCCCATTCTTGAAATCAACTATTTCCGTCACTTTCTAGATATTCTTCAAAATTACGATCCAATGGATGATGAACCAATGTGGGCTGCTGACCGTGTTCTCGCTCCGACTCCCATTTCCACAATTACCATTCCTGAAACCGCAAACGAATTTGCCATTAAGGATAACCACTTGACTCTCGTCAAAGGAAACCAATTTGATAGTAGAATTAAAACTAATCCGCACAAACACATTCACCAATTTCTCAGAATATGTGATATGTTTAAATACAGAGACACTGAAAATGAAGTCGTCCGCCTGATGATGTTTCCCCTATCACTCACGGGTGAAGCAAAAACTTGGCTTGACGAACTCAACGAAGGAACCATCAAAACATGGGATGAACTTCGCACCGCCTTTATAAGCTGATTCATTCCCCCAGCTCTTTTCGATCGACTCCTTAGAGAAATCCGAGCCTTTTCTCAACATGAAAACGAAACCTTAACCGAAGCTTGGCTCCGTATGAAAGAAATGCTTAGAAATTTCTATGGTCACAATCTCACCAAAGGCAATATCATTGATAAGAATACACTTATATGTAACAATGTACTACACTAGAAATGTAGAGAGAGAGAGTAGAGAGAGAGCACGCCTAGAGAGAGAGAGAGAGGGACGACGTGAGGTAAGAGAAGAGAGGGAGAGGAGAGAAAAGAAAGAAATATTAGATTAAGGAAAGAGAAATCACCTACCCTTAACCCTTCCTTAGCATAGGAAGGAAGGAGAGACTAGGAAGCAATTAAGGGTTTTTACATATTACATATAAGTCCTTCCCTATCTGCACTAGTTAATCCCTACACTAAATAAACTAGATAAATTAGCCATGTAATCAACACTTTCTGTGTTTCTAACAATCTCCCCCTAAGGGATGATTACAAAGGCCTTATAAAATACAAGGATTAACAGTCTTAGGTCTTCCTCCAACATATTCCTCAAGCCTCCTGAGCTGCTCTCTGTGCTTGAGTATCTCATCAATCTTCTTCAGCATCTCTCTTAAACTCTTGACATCATAGTCGGTCCAGTCTCTTCCATTCAACCTTTTGTTGCCGCTGCCCAGTTTATTCTTTGACAACATTTCAATCAGATTTTCTTGAATCTTCACAAGTGTACCATCACTAAACTTATACACTTCTTGGTATGTGCTTAATTACACATACCTTTTACCTTTAAAAACGAGCTAAAATAAACCTAAAAACGACTAAAATGCAAAGAAACGCTTGTTTTGCTAAATTTATTGTGCAGGAACGATGACCAAGAAAAGGACGAAAAACAAAGCCAAAACGACAAAACCGACTCGTATGAAAGACTGTGAAAGACAAAGCCAAATCAAAAGTCAATCAAGTCAAAAAGTCAACAGAAAAGTCAACTGGTCAAAGTCAAAGTCAACCCAAGTCAACCCCGAGGCCAAAGTCAAAGAAATATAAGTTTAGGGACTGAAATTGTCAATCCCTAAACTTATATATAAAGAAGAAAAAAAAGAGAAAAATGAAGACAAGGGCTTATTTTGCAATTTGTTCAAAGTGACAAGTGGGGGGGCAAAACTGCCAATCCCCCTAACTTGTACACCACAAGGACCATGTATGCAAAGAGTTATATAACTCTTGGGGACTTGTTTTGCCAAGTCCCCAAAGTTATATAACCACAGGGACCATGTATGCAATGAAAGATATAACTTTGAGGGACCATTTTAGCCAAGTGATGAAACCTTCACCCTGTTATTCTCCCAACAGCATTTCCCGCCTAGTTTTTCCCCCCAAAAACACTCACGGGTGTTTACACCCGTTTTTACCCCATGAATCTTCACCACCTCCTTGGATATTCATTTTCCCCCTCCTCCACCACCTTTCCCAGCTACAAAGGTGCCAACTTGGCAATCCCACATCCCCCAAGACCCATTTCGACGGCTTAGATTGAATCTTGAAGATTGAAGGGCCAAGATTAGAGGTTTAACACTCTCACAAAACAAACACACCTGTGTTTGTGTGTCTACAAACAAACACAACATGAAGAAAGAGAAAAAAGGAAGACCTAGCTTTAGTTTTCGGCTATAAAAAGCCTTGTAAGCCATTGTGGCAAATATCCAAGTTTTATTAATTTTAATTAAGTTTTATGTCGTTTTTATTATAGTTTAAAGTGTTTTAAAGTTAATGTCTTTTATGCATTTGTAATTCTCAAATTTTAATGAAAAATTAAGCTACTTTGACTCAATAAGCTCTCAATAAGCTCATTAAAGCTTATTCTTGTTAATAAGCTCTAATTCAGCTTAAAGCTTGTTATAAGCTCTTTAATTCTGTTTTTATTTAAATTTAGTTCATAAATGGTCCTTTGAGTGTGATTTTGGAAGCATTTGGAGAAATAAGCTCATATAAGCTTATTGAGCTTATTGCTCAGGGAATAGAGGCAAGGGCCATTAGGACAGGTTTTTTAGGCCACTCACTCAGAAAGAGTGGCCTTGTTTCTGAGACAACAAAATCCAAGGTTACAATTCTCAATTTCCAATTAGCTTAATTTTTTTAGACACTAGCTTATTTGCTTTCAATATTTGTTAAAACATTAGTTTAGGCTTATTATTAGGCTGTTGTAAGTTTTTATTGCATAATTTTGTCCTACATTAGCTTATTTCTTAAAAATTGTCATAATAGTGTAATAAGCTAGTAGAGAAACTAGCTTATTTTTCTTAATAAGCTAGGACTTTTAGTTTTAAAATAGTCTAAATAGGTCAAAATAAGTAGAAGTAGATAAAAGGTTTTTAAAGTTTTAGTTTAAAAATGGATTTTAAACCTATTTTGGTTTGGCAGTTTTAAATAAAGGGGTGTTTGGCACAAGGCCAAAACGGGTCAAAAAGGCTTTTAGCATGGGTTATGGTTACTTGGTCAATTTAAGCACAAGTTTTAAGACACTTTTAAGCTGTTTTTAAAATATTTTTAGTTGGAAAATTGTTTTTCAAAAGTGTACAAATCTTCTTTGAAACTGTGAGAATTTTAAAGTCCCCACAAGTGCTTATTGGGATAAGCACTTGTGAATTTGAGTTAAGGGTAAAAATTTTGTGTATTTTGTGTGTCAAAACCAAGCTGCCACAACCCTTGGTGTTTTGACTTTGTGAGTCAAAAATCACCAAGGTTCTTATTGCCACAGTTTCTCAAAACCAAAGGACCCTTTTTCACCACCAAAAATAAGCAAGTAAAAAGGGTTTTTACAAGTCCAAAATTTGTGCACAAGTCCATTAGATAGAGTACTCAATCTGTTTAAGCTTCTTTTTGCTTTTAGAGCTTATTTGACAGCTTAAAATAAGCTGTCAAATAAGCCCTTGAGTCTTGCCTTAAAGCTCCCCTGGTGCAAAGGGGGAACTTTAGGCTTATTGTTCTCAGCCTTTAAGCCAACTTAAGCCCAAGTATTTGGCTTATTTTAAGAGCTTATAAGCTCTAGTATAAGTCCTCAAAGTCTCAGCCCTTGATAAGCTTATTTGGTTGCTTATTTTTAAGCCCAATCTTGCCTCTTGGCTGTTTTCAGTTTAACTTAGGCATAAGGATTGCTTAATTTTTGATTTTAGCTTATTGAGCTTATCCCATAAGCTCAAAGTGTGTCCTAGTAGCTTTTAGGTTAAGTTAGATAGTTTAGTTTGCTTATTTCCTTTTTTCTAGCTTATTTGGCCTAGCTTTAAGCATTTTAGCCTCTTTAAGCTTCATTTAAGCTTTTCTGGCTAAATAAGCTTCCCACAGCTTATTGGGCCTTAAGCCTTTAGACTTTTAAGCTTATTTAGGTTAGTTTAGCCCATCTCAGCTTAATTTAGTCCTTAGCTTAGCTTATTCGACCATAAGTAGCAAAAAGACTTAGAAAAATTTGCTTTTAAGCCATTTTAGCTTGCTGTCAACTTCAAGCTTATTTTTAAGCTTATTCTTTTGACAAAAAGTTGAAAGTCCTTTTGTTAATGTTGTAGAGAATAAGCTGTTTAACAACTTTCATGTTTTAAGTTTTTGCTGAAAATCATTTTCCAATAAGCCAAAAATAAGCTAAAAGCGTAGGGTTTGTTTTGTACTCTTTCCATAGTGCAGGGTTACACGTTTGAACTATAGTGTAAATTTAATAAAATTAGCCCGCCTACCCTTTAGTTTAGTTAATTACATTTTCTACCCTATAGTTGTGCAAAAATAAAAAGAGAGGGGAAGACAAGGGACCCGGGTGAGCAAGACTCGAACCCAGGACCCCTCGATACATCCCCTCCCTTTACACACACACTTAACCACTGCGCCCTTGGGTCTTTTTCGTTAAAGACTCAAGGGCAATTATATTTAAGGGGGTTTTTGCCCTTATAAGCTAATAAGCTGTCCAAGCTTATTTCGGGGCTTATTGCATAAGCTGTGTGGTGTTTGGTATTTTTCATAGGATTTTTAAGTTGTAAAAATTTTTCGTAGGGTCATTTTTACAACTTTTCATCTTTTAAAGAACGGGTCCGGGTACGGGATTTTGTTTTGACTCGTTTTTGGGTCAAACGAACTCCGTTTTCGGTCTAGTCTTTTTCATTCTTCGTTATTTGGTCCATAGAGTAGTTTAGAAGCGAAAATTTCTTCGTAGGCTTATTTTTAAAGATTTTAGGTTTTCCCCCTTTTGTTCGGGATTCGGGCCTTCGTTTTCTAGTTTAATTTCATAATTTCTAGGATTTTCTTAAACGTTTTAGTTCGTTATTGTTTAATTTGACTTTTTCAACTTCCCAAACTCATTCCTTCCTTCAAACTCAAATCTTCGATCGTATCGATTTACCATTCCAGCCTCGTTGGGGATTTACGACCCGGGAAAGCTCTATACTACTTCTCGGTATCATTGATTCTGCTTTTAGACTATTCTTACTATATATTTGATATTTTATTATATTACATATATTTTAAGGTGTAGTCAGAGCGGATCACTCATACTCAAGCTGTCAAAGTCAATTATTCAACGTCAAGATAGTTGATTCTAATCTTCCCACCATCAAAGAGCCTCAAAGTCAAATAAAGAAACATCAATTGGGAAGATTGTTAGACTTATAATCACATATGTCAAACAAGAATGTAACAAGTATAAGCATGTTGGTCAAGAGCACAAGTTGATCAAGGAAGTCAAATCAAGATGATTCAAGTCAAGGAGATGATACAAGATAACGATCTTAAGAATTCAAAGTCAAAAGATAAAGGCTCAAAATCAAGATCACAAAGCATGAATGAACAAAGCCGTTACAAACAAGACAAGACCAAAACAAGGCAAAGCATAAACGTCAAAAGTCATATCTTCAACGTCAAGGGAGTCAATGATAAATCAAAGCAAACTCCTATAAGAATGTCATCAGTGGTATGGAGGAGTTTGAAGAAAGAGACCTCAACATTGGGGGAGATTGTTAGCCTTAATTATATTAAGTCAAACAAGAATGTTATCGGTCTTACAAAGTCAAACTAGGTCTTGTATTGTAATAGGCTAGTCGGGTTCAACGGGCTTGGTTTGTAATCTAATATTGTCCGTGTTTCGGGCTCAAAGCCCATGATATGCCAAGCCTGGCCCATGTAGAAAGCCCATACGCCTACTAGTTGGCATTGGGTATAAAAGAAACCCTCTCCACACATGGAGAGGGTGTTGGTTTTTATTTGCATAGTTTATGTGTGTGTGTAAAACCTCCCATCCCACTCTTTCATCTTAATCTAATCTTCTATCTTTTCCTTCTCTCTTTTCTCTTTTCTATTTTGCTTATTGGTATGGCTTATCTTGTGTTTGGATAGCTTATTATCTTGGGTTAACATTCACCAAAATACGTAATCATGTATCGATAATACTTTCTAATAAATAAACGAGAGAATTGCAAAAATGGTCCTTATGGTTTGGCCAAACAATAACGCATCAATAATTATCTTCAACTTAAACAATAACTTATAAATAATTATCTTCAACTTAAACAAAACCCCCAAATCTTACAAAAATAAAAAACCAGGATGATGATCCTCTAAAGTTCATTGGAACTCTAAAGTTCATTTGAACTTTAAAGGTAAAGTTCCCTCACAAAGATAATACCGAGACCTACTGCGAGACCCGATTTTCTTTATCCTTGTAAAGGAACTTTACCTCTAAAGTTCAAATGAACTTACCCTAACACCATACTTGCCACCTAAACCCCCACCATCTCACAAAACATAACCCACAGATCTGTGTAAACAAAAATCACAGATACACACTCAACAAAAATCATAAACCCAGATCCACGACAACACTCGCACAATTCACGAAACACACAAAATTTTATCATCTACACAAACAAAATTCATCACATCACAACAATCACTTCCATAAATCAATCACACAAGAACATCAAGATCATAACAACAATCGGCAACATCACACAAGAACATCAAGATCCCATATCCACGAAATCAATCATACCCAAAAACAATAACCCATATCCTGTTAACCATCACAATATACAAAATACAACACACACAAAAAAATATATGTTTTAAAAACCGGGTTTTAAATTGACCCGGCCGAGTCATCGGGTCACAGTGGTTTAATCGGCGGTTCAACCGGTTTTCCGGCCAAAACCGGCTTCCGGTCACACGACCGGTTCAACCCGCCGGGTCAACCTGGGTTTTAAAACATTAAAAACATAACCAATCCTATATACCCATCACAAACCCCATCTCACAAAAAAAACCAAGATCTAAATCACCAAAACTTAAACATCACACCACACACATCCGACAATATTATCCTTTTGAGGACTGAAACAATAAAAGAATATGAGACAATAATGGCTAGATGTGTGTTGAGGTCTGTGTTGATATAAGTTGTGTGATTTCATTGCTCAATCAGGTTTCAGGAGATGCTTGTGAAAGAAATCAAGTATATGTTGGGAGTTAAGTGGAACCGATAAAAATGAATGGAAATGAGGTGGGCTTGAGTGGACTTCATGGATGTAGGGGTGAGCATATGTTCAAGACCGGACCGGACCGGCTAGGACCGGACCGGCTAAGACCGGACCGGACCGAGGACCGAAATGGTCCATATTGCCGGACCACGGACCGGACCGAAATGGTACGGTCCGGGTCGGTCTTCGGTCCGGTCCGGTCCTACATGGCATTATCATCGGGTTTTTGGTCGGACCGGACCGAGGACCGAATTGGTCCAAAATACCGGTCCGGTCCGGTATGCTCACCCCTACATGGATGTATAAATAATCAGTGGGTGAAGGAGATGTTAAAAATAACATCTTTCGGTCAGTGCCTTAGAGGTATTATAAAAAGATATTATCTTGATTTAATAATAATAAATTATTTAAAAGAAAAAAATTATATAAAAAAGAGAACAAAGAGGTATTTTAGTCATTTTAGTTCGATCAATGACCAAAACTCAAACCTTCAAAATACGGACATTTTTTCTACTTTTGAAATTCGACGGAACAAATCTGCAATTTGGCGACCATTTTTGCAATTCTCTCTAAATTAACTCATTAATTAAACAAACTTTTTAAAGAGATGGACCAAAACATGTTTGACAGGTCACCCAAACCTGCATGACCTATACTATAAATTATACATTTCGGCCCTTCACAGCTCTTGCCACCCCCATATTCATGTCTTTAAAGTCTAAAGCATCACATATCGTTTGTCTCTGAAAAGAAAAATATTAAAGAGCATTACGAATAGGTCGAACAAGGAAAGAGTATAAAATTTGCCCATGTGACCCAAACACCACTTCTCGACTTCTTAATTGTTGGAAGTAATCCAATTAATCTTTGTAAAGTCATTGTTTAATAGGTTAAGTTTTAATTAGTATAATTTAAGTCCAATAAGAAGGCCTTCAATTCTGTTAGAATTGGGCCAAAAGGCCTGACTGCACAGCAAAGAATTAAGGGTCAGTTCATATAAGTCAGAATGGTTAGGAAGTTAGATAATCAAGAGACGTGATGTTTCATAAACTATGGAGAGACATATCTCTCTAGTATGTGTCGATTCAATATGTATATATAGATAGGATCCTGTAAATCAATACTCATCCTTTTCCACTTTATATATCAGAATTATTAAGGGATCAACCCCCATCTTCTTTTGTTCTTTTTTTATTCTTGAATGATGTTGTCATGATGCTTGTTTGATCATGCATATCGATCCTGGAAACATCATACCTGTATAACATTGGTATCAGAGCGAAGGGATCAAGCAACACAACAATTCATGTTCATTCATCACTCAAGATTTAAAACTGCATTTTTTTCTGAAACGCAACCATGGAAGGCCAAGAAGGCTGAGTATTTGTGATAAACAACAATCAGAAATCGAGTGATTCGATTAAGTAAAGATCGAGGCAGATTCAAGAGACAATGACTTTTCTAGATTGATTAATAAGAAGAAACTTATAGACTTTGGTATATTTGGATTTTTGCAACTATCAGAAATTTCGTATCCAACATTAGCATCAGAGCTTCTTTGGTGATCAGGCCAAAAATCATCATATACCATTTCGTGTTTCATGCCAACCCCGAATCAAGAACAAAACGCAATGGGGCGTGATTTATCACACGGGCAAAATCCGGTCGACGCCACCCAACTGGAGTAATTTAATCACTAGTAACGAATGGGGTAATTTTTCAGCCCTCAGAAAGATTAGTTGGATTCTAGGAAGATCCTAATTTTTATTCTTTTCTGATTTTCGAGTACAAGAAATAACAACCAGACATACTCTTGATTGAGGCAAAGTCTCAACAGGGAAACACCGAAAACCAAATCAACAAAGGAACAAACACAGACAATAGAAATCCATTTTGGTATATCCAATCCATAAACAATCCCAAATAAAATCGCGACAACCGATTCTGCCCTCAATAGAAAAACCCCATATTAGGTGGAGTTTAACAAATCCCAAAATTAAAACTAAACCCAAATCAGTGATTTCGTAAAATTAGGGAATATCGTGGTTGAATGAACACAAGGAGAAGGAGGCGAAGGATTTAGACCGAAGCCATCATCACCTGGTAGAGATAACACCATCGGAGACCAAAAAGAAATGAACTGCAGCCAGATGCCACATAGAGAAGAGTGAAAGTAGTTTCGAACACACATGAGAAGGTGTTCGAACCAAAAAGGAGAAAAAAAGGCGCAGCAAATAAAACAGTCCGGTTCAGAGTAGTGTATTATAAAGGGTTAACACTACTAACGCCGCTCATGAGTTTTGGAATCTTACAAACATACCCCTCTTTTATTTCATAACATCTAATATCAAATATAGAAACCTTTAATTCCTTTTGCTATACTTTTCCCCTTGACTAAAAGATAGTCCACTTTTCTGCCTAAAAAAACAGGATTAGATAGTAGAGCAAAAGGAATAAGAGTGCCTAAGCTATATTTTTAAGCAAATAAATTGTAAGTGGAGAAATAAACCTCTTGAGACTATTTCTTATATATAATAAAGAATCTCAAGAATAAGGCCATTAAGGCAAGAATAAGAGTACTCACAGACAAGGAAGATCGACACTTTAGGTTAGGGAATTTATATTCTTATGGAGGATATTTATTTTATGCGATATCCTAGAGATATGACGAAGGATAAAGATAGTGGAGACACAGTTCTAAGAAATGAACTAGCACCACGTAACACACTCAATTACAATGTACCAAAATATTAAAACCCTCGAATTCCTCACTATGGGCAAGTTCGAATAGCAAATAATCCTTGATAGCAAACGGTTAATTTTTAAATGTGATAGAACCCAATGACCAAAACCGTAGAAGATAATAGAAAGACAAAACTGCCAATTGCTTTATCTATACCAAGCCTACCCGAAGAACCACTACAGTCAAATTACCAAACATAAAACCGCGAAAAGAATAATGGTACCTGCTTTAAAAACCAAACACATAGGAAGAGAAAAAAGTCCAACAAGCGATGTATTACAAACACTCAAAGTCAAATTATTGAGTTATTACATATAGACGGAAGACTGAAACATAACACCTTTCGCCGCAAAACTAACCACCCTTCGCAATAAAAAGCCGCTGGTTTAGGACACACATTTATGATTTCCACCTTATACGCAAACTATTAAATGCCGTTACCCGATAGGTTATTAGGCAAATAGTGTGCATCAATAGAATAAAACAATATTCAGACTTAGGTGAAATGGACCTTAGAGAGAGAAGCGATATGGGTAGACTTAAAGCATATGAGGAAAGTGATTAAATATTAAGAAAGGGAAGCAAGTGAACTGATCACGAAGAAACTAAATGTTCACACGACACGATAACAGAGAAATAATTTTAGGGGACGTGGTCCGTCGGAGAATAGTAAATTTTACTTCGGACCTATAAATGAACCACGAAGAAATTATAGAGAGGAATAGAAAAAAGAGATAACCTTGTTCATAAGAAAGATGATAAAAACAACTTCAGGAAATCTAGACGGCAGATCAGTAAGCAAACTAGACTATGCTATCAATTGCAATAAGATATTGAGTGCATAATTGCGCCTAAAAGGTCCAACCATAGGACAAAAGACGCACATAGAGAATCAAATCTAGAAAGAAGCAAGAACTAGACCCAACTCGTAATTAATGGCGGATACTAGATAATAGAGAGAAGGATGTAGATCAAGAAGTCACGGCTACACGAAGACGATGTAGGAATATAAAGAGAACAACTAGGGAGATAGTCAATGGTTACTTGGATAATAGGAGCAAGTACCCACATGACGAGTGGAGAGAGAGTCATTGAATCTGAGAATCGTAGTTATGAGAAATGATACGTGGGAGAGTCAAATAGTGGAGATTGGGCTCATACACATAAATCAAAGAAAAGGGTTCAATTGTGTAGATAGAAATTCGACGATGGGAAACAAAGAATTATCTCCCACATCAATTACCTACCCAACCTACAAAGCAAAACCTTTAGCCTATGGACAATTCACAAGAATTTGTGCGATTCAAAGTAGAAAATGGGTGTATAACGAATTAACACTTTATGACGTAAACAATCAAGATATTTAGTAAGAGACGCCAATAACATAAAAAAAAACAGAGCGTCTATAAGGCTATTTTTAAGATAGGGACGCCTGTCTGTCTGATTAGCAAATCTGAGCTGACACTACTATGTTATTGGCTACGCAATGATTAGACACCTCAACTTTGAGTCCCACTAAAAACTAACATGAACCAAAAAGACTTAGTCCCAGGTAGAACCTCCTCAAACATACAACACAAATTTTGTGATAGTTTTGTTTTAGTCGGAAAACAAAGGTAAGATCGCCAATACCCAAAGAAATAGCAAAAAGGTAGATCTACATCACCACTAGGATCTAATTATGGAGACTTCTGTCGGACAGTTAACACCAGCCAAACAACCGTTCTGGGAAGAGATACAAATCGTTAATTAGTCCGATGACATTGGTGTATTACAAGATATATGTGGTATACTTCATAAGTACAAAAGAATCAAGCTTTTGATACTTCGTTAAGAATTCAAGAAAACGATAGAACATGAGTTAAAGATAACATTGAATATGTTTAGGACGGATCGGGAGGAGAATCAATTCGAGCAAAATTCACCGGGATGAGCAAAAATATGAGCAAGGAAATGCAAATAGCACGACAAACTAACCGCCCCTTACACCCCATAGCAAAAATGGAGTTAGTATAAAGAAAGAAATAGGATACAACATGTCAACAACAGATGCATGAGGTTAAGGCAACTGAAATGCGACAAGACATAAATTGGTTTCTGAAGCATTTAGCCCCGCCAATACATACTAAACCAGCGTTCCCACAAAAAGTCCCTAGAAGACTATCGACTCCATACAATCTATTAAAGGAAGAAGCCAAACCTAAAGACCTCTAAGAGCTCGGCTGCATAGCATACGCAAAGGTACCATCGCAACATCTAACAAAGTTGATGACAGAAAGCATAAAATTGGGTATACCTAGGAAAACTAAGATGGATCAAAAGCCAATCGATTGTTTAAATCCAACAACACAAAGATATGTGTGAATTAATCTAGAGAATGTGAAGTTTAAAGTAAAATGAGAAATGGGATTTGGAGTAAAGTATTTAGGTGAGAACTACAATCGACGATCCAGAATGGACTGATTTGCAGAATAGTAAATCTTAAGAAACAAACTGACCGATCCAAACCTAGAAAATCACGCCAATAAGATGAGTAAGGACGATGATTTTGTCCCGACTATGATGATGGGATAACACAGTCACCATATAGCAGACATCACCCAAGCGCGAGACACTTTCACGAACATCACCTACATGGTCACGCTTGTCAAATTCAATTCCCAAAGATCACCCAATCAAAGTGACGAAGTTCATAGCCACAACAACATAACACAAATCACACCTTTATATGATATACACAATAAGAGTTATAGAACCTTGACTGGATAAATATGTCAAATACCGAAAGAAATATTACCAAGGCTGATGATGAACCGAAGAATTATAATAACATCAAATGACCAAAAATTGAAGAAAGCAATGAGTATGAATTAGATTCCATCAATAGGAACAACACTTTGGAGATTAACATCCTGAACCACCTGGTCACAAAGCAATTGGTTTGAAATGGTTATTAAAGAAACCAAGAAAGATGACAGACGGGAAGATAATCAAGCATAAATGGTAGATTATAGACAAAAGGCTACATACAAGAGCAAGTTGGGCATAGACTTTGAATAAGGTAACAGCAACCAGTAGCAAGAATGGAAACCATCAGTTACTACTCGCCATAAAATGCAGCTAACAACAAATGCAAGTACATCACCTTGACGTGTAAAAGCGGCATTCTATACAATGGATACTTACAAGAACAGAATATACTGTCACACCAATACCTGAGAGGATTAATCAAAAGAAAAGATCAATGGAAATATTCCTACAGAACTTGGTAAAAGTATTATATTGTGATTAAGCAAATCGCCCGCGATCCGCGAGCTTGGAACATCAAACTAGATAACACCTTGAAATCACTAGACTTCAAGAAATGCGCACTGGAGCAAGCCATCTACACAAGAACAGAAAGAGATTCGATCCTTTTAGTAGGAGTCTACGTGGATGATTTAATCATCACTGGCACACCTAAGAGAGAGATAGACAAATTTAAGGATCAAATGAAAGAGATTTTTGAGATGAGCGATTTGGGATTGCTAGCCTATTACCTTGGCATTGAAGTCACACAATCTGGAGGTGACATATCTATAAAGCAATCTGCCTACGCAAGGAAGATATTAAAGGAAGCTGGAATGCTAGAAAGCAACGAGACAATCATACCAATGGATCCAGGAACAAGACTAATGAAGACCGCTGAAGGAACCATGGTTAACTCGACTGAATACAGAAGCTTAATTGGATGTTTAAGATATCTGCTTCACACAAGACCCGACTTAAGTTATTCTGTAGGATTACTTAGTCGTTTTATGCAAGAACCAAAGGAACAGCATATGAAGGCCATAAAGAAAGTACTACGCTATGTGAAAGGAACAAAGGATTATGGAATCACCTACAAGCATAACGGAGGTAACAAGATATATGGATACAGCGACAGCAGCTACGGAGTCAACACTCAAGAAGGAAAAGGAACTACCGGCATAATATTCTACTATGGAGAATCACCAATTAGCTGGAGCACTCAGAAACAAGCCACTGTAGCATTATCATCTTGCGAATCAGAATTCATCGCAGCAACAGCAGCAGCGACGCAAGCATTATGGTTAAAGAGACTACTCAGCAGACTTACACATTCGGACGAAGAGAAGATTACTATATTGGTTGACAATAAATCAGCCATAGCATTAATGAAGAATCCAGTCTTTCACGGAAGAAGCAAGCACATTGATACGAAATACCACTTCATCAGAGAATGCGTTGAAAGAGACGACATCCAGGTAGAATTCGTAAGCGGAGATTATCAGAAAGCTGACATACTCACAAAGGCACTTCCGAAGATCAGATTTCTAACAATGAGACAGCTCATCGGACTTAAAGAACTACAAGGCACCGTTTGTGATTAGGAGGGAGAATATTGGGTCAAACCGGGTCAAACCGACCCCCATATAATCACAATCGGAATAATAGGACCCACAGAAAGAACATAACCGCCATTTGGCAGTTACAACTGAAAGAGACATATCGGTTCTTTGAACCGACACAACTATTCATTCGCACCTTTTCATTCTATATATATAGATAGGATTATTGTATAAACAAGATGATGACTTTTCTTAATTGATTAATAAGAAAACTTATAGACTTTGGTATATTTGATTTTTGCACTATCAGAAATTTCGATCCAACAGATGCTTGTTTGATCATGCATATCGATCCTGGAAACATCATCAGACCTGTATAACATTAATTTGTCACCCTAACTCAAGTCTAATACCCTAAAACCAAATAACACTTCTTATATAGAGACATTGATATAGATATTCATTGTCATGTCAAACAGTACGCGTTATCAACAACTTGATAAGCAGTGAAACTAGAGAGCAACTAAATCAACCAAAAACAGAACCAACCTTGACACAGCACAGATATCTATCATGGTATAGATGTGTAATCAATACTCACATTAACTACTGAGCCTTCTAATCTGGAGTATTAGAAAAGCACATAATAGATAACTAGTGACAAATCTTAGCTACGTGTCAGGTAACCAAAGGTTCCGATGAATCCAATATTCAAGCATCCACAGCCATCATCATAGCCAAAACACGTATTATAAAGAATCGACTAGAATAGACATCGTCAAAAATGTCTTAACAGTGCTCAAACGAAGTCCTAGTACTGATGCAGGGGAATGAATCTGGTTTTCAGTTAGCATGATAAGATAGTATATACAAGTTTTAAGTTATCTGACATCTGAACTTAGCTAATGGGCTGTCCGGCTATGTCTGATGTAGTTTAACAGTGGGGGCCTCATATGTATTACTTTAATGATAGACCTTGTGACCAATGAGTTAAACAATGAACCCGCGCGTTGCGGCGGGGCTAATTTTTTTCCGAATAAATTTTTTTTACGTTTCGGGGGTTTTTTTTTTGGGCGATGCGTTATGCGGGGCTAATTTTTAATATTTTCATTTTTTATATGATTTGGGGAAAAAAAATTTGCGTTGGGACGGGCTAATATTTTCTTTTTTTGGACGGTTTTGTAAATTTTTTTATGGGAATTTTTGTGTAAGAAAATCGTAAATAGTTAAAAGGTGAGGGTCCGTTTTGTTTTTTTTTTATTTTGGGCCAGATTTTGGGCTATTTTTGGGTTTTTTTTGGCTAATTTTTTCCCGGATATTTCTTTTTTATGTATGATTCGGGAATTTTTTTTTGCGTTGGGACGGGTTAATTTTTTCCCGAATATTTTCTTTTTTTGGGACGGTTAATGTAAAAAAGTTGTGAACAATAAAAACTTGACGTGTTTTTTTTGTTAATTTTTTTACGGGATTTTTTGTGTAAGAAAATCGTAAATAGTTAAAAGTTGAGGGACAGTTTTGTATTCTTTTTTTACTTTGGGCCAGATTTCAGGCTAATTTTGGGCTAATTTTTTTTTTTTTACTTTGGGCTAGATTTTGGACCACATTTTATGCGAATTTTAGGTTAGTTTGTCGACAAATGTGTATATTAGTAATAATTTTTTTTATATGGCTATGTGTTGGGCCTCATGTTTAAAGTGTTGTTTTTTTTGCTATATGGGTTTTTTTTAATATAATGGGTTGTACGTTTGTGACCATATCGATTATTATAAAGTTATTAGGTATCGAAGATGTTTCCGAGGGTATTTTTTTTATCTGAATAAATCAGAACTTTTGTACTATTTTTTTTCCCTCCAACTTTGTGCATACAAATTTAAAAAAAAAACTAAATAATTTAAAAAAAAAAAAAACTAAAATCGGGCTGGCTCAAAATGAGAGCCCGTTACTGTAGCAAGTGGCCCACTGTCAAAAGGCAGTGGATTTGTCACTCAATGTGTATATTAGTAATATGGTGCCTACCCAACTGGGAGAGGCATATATACTTTGGTTTGCAAAGAAAAGTAGATAACTAATGAAGCTGTAGTTTGGTATGGATCTACGGATTATGGATTATAAGTATGATACATATAGAGCTTGTAGATTAAAACTGACGAGAGCGTTAAATTTGGTTGGCTTGTACACCAAATTTTCAGCTTTGCTATTTGACAAAACACAGGATCTTAATATATACTCCATGGCTGCTTGTAGAACTCACTGAACTTGCTTTGATATAGTAGTAAACAAGTTGATCATTTAAGTATTTAACCATGTGTTCAGTCTTCGTTCGGAGTTGTGAAGAATACGTATGACTAGACACACTTCCTGAACCTACTATACTTGCATAAGAATATCTAAATTTCTAGTGTTCATGTCAATTGTCAAATGGCACTAGATCACCCCACTTAAGAAAACTATGCTAATCTTACCGTATATCAAATTTCTTATCTGCGAAGGGAAACTATGTTTTAGTAAACTTGCGTAAACATGAACAGGAATGAGTCACTTGCAATGTTCTTACTTATATGAAACAAACAAAAAATAGCAGTTAACATGTAGGTTTGATGACGAGTACTCACCTCAGCACATTGCTCTCTAATCTCATGCCGTAGTTTCAAGGCATACTCTCTGCTCACATCCATGTAATTCAAGGCAATAGCAATATCAATTCCTGTCTTTTGCACTCAAACACCACCCAAAAATAGCTTTGCTCCAAGGTTTGGCTCCCTCATTTTCTGGTGCAAAGCATCATTATTCGACGTAGATATCGACCTACGACAACAACTCTGTAAAACATAAAACACGTCATCAACCATAGACATCGTTAAACTATCCATTACATGCTCATCAATAATCTTAATAGCCTTCCCAACATTTTCAACCATGAAAAATCCCTCCAATATCACATAATAACTAGTTAAATCCTGAGCAACTTTACCAAAATTCCCACTCCTAAACGCTTTCGTCGCACTCCAGATCAACTTGACTCAACCCCTTGACCTTTGAAACCATATACTCCGTATAATCCTCACCAAGCTGCGTCAACGACAATATCTCCTCCAAAAACAACTCAATCTCCCTGGGATCCGGCCCTTTCACATCCTCCCCATTCACCACATACTTATACGCATTAATCTTAGACGTCAACTTTGACAACTTGCTATACTCCATATACTTTTTCAAAACCAACGACCCCCTACTATCACACTCGTCTTACAACTCACATATGGCGTAAACAATCCCATCCTCTCCTCAAAATCTTGTCATTCTCCTGAATCGCCAACACAATATCCTTAAACAAATTCGTCAAACAACCAACAAAATCCACCTTATTACCATCACCATTACCCCTCCCATCCCATCCCCCGTCATCGAGCTAACCGATATCACCTTCTTCAAATAGCTCACATACCCCTCCTCTTCCAAACCGAAGAGCGAAAACAGCTGAATAAACCTCACAACACTCTCGTGATCCACCACATTCGCCAATTTCCTTCTAACTCTCCTGTTGCTCATTATTATTACCACCAAATCATCCTTATACTTGACATCTATATTCAAAAAAGTCTTAACTTTCGTAATCCTCTAAATCTAACGCATTGGTCAATACAAGCACTCTTGTCAACAATAGCATCATCAATCCTAGGGGTGTTCAAAAAAACCGAGAAACCGAAGAACCGAGCCGAACCGCTTAATCCGAAACCGAAAAAACCCGAAACCGAAAAAAACCGAAACCGAAAAAAACCGAAACCGAAAAAACCCGCTTATCACGGTTCGGTTTCGGTTTTTACTTTTAGATATCCGCGGTTAACCTAACCGAACCGTGCATATTATACATGATTATTTTCTAACTAATATTCATACAATTGTACAAGTATTAACCATATTGTTGCACTAATGTTATTCCATAATGACTTTTTAGCTCCTAATGTAAACATTGTGAAAATATATGTGTGAAAATTCATGAATAGGATCGTAATTTATAAAGGACGAATAAGTATTATTTTGTTAATATGTTATGTACGAATATTTAAATGCAATTATTGTAACGAAATAAATTTATATGAGTTTTATCTACTCAATGCCATTTGATTTTACTAGAATGACATTTAATGCTTTAGACCATGTTATTTTTTATACAGTTAAACTCGATTAAACGTAAAAAATGGTTAACCATGAACCGAACCGCGGGTAACCGCTCACTTCGGGTACCCGCATGTCCGGTTACCCGCCTAGTATGGTTCGATTTCGGATAGTAAAATTAATTACCCGCCCCGCAACGGATAGTTTAAATCTTCTAACTAACCGAACCGAACCGCCCCGCGAACACCCCTAATCAATCCTAAGCAAAGTATCATTAACTATAGTCTGAGCTAAATCAAGTTTACCTGAAACCTGATGTGAGTTTGGGATTGGAGATTGGAGTGATGTTTGTCGAGTTTGTTAATACAAATAAACCGTAAAAACGTTTATTTATATTTTACGATCTATTCATGTTTTGTCAATGACAATTATAAATTCATCAGAAGAAGAATTAAAATTTATAAGGTTTTAAACCAATAGTTTTTCTAACTCAACATACATCATTTATATCAAACATCATGTTCATCATTCATCAATAATACATCATTATTTTTAACTAAATTATTTTCTTTCAAAATCAAAGCATACAAATAACTACACATTTTATTTTAAATGTGTCATAATTAACTTGGACTTCTTATTTTCAAGCATTTAAAACAAAGTCAATTATACACTTTTATTCATATTCCAAACAAAGTCAATTATTTATATTTCTAAACTTTTGTTACTCACATACTTTTAAAGTGTACAAAAGAAAACTTAAGAAAAATAACTTTACAAATTGTTATTTAACTCATGCATGACATTACTCAAAATCTTGAAAAGACCTTAAAAGATTACAAAAGTTTTTTTAAGCAAAAATTCATATTTACACTGTACCCTTCATAGAAGGTATCGCCGGATCCGATGAACAGTAGACTATTTTTGTTTATAAATAGCAAGCCATTTCTCTTGATTTATGCATCCATTTTCACACACATTCTCTCTTGCATTCTCTAATTCTTGATCTCAGATCAAGATCTCATTCATGTTTCATTTTTGATGATTTTCTTAATAGGAGAAGATGTAACCAAGTTATGCATATGAGATGAAGCTTCAAGTAGCATCCCTCATCACATCAAGATCTACCTACTGATTCTTGATCATCATTCATTCATTGTAAACATAAAAACTATTCTCACAAAAAGTAGATTGTATAGGGTTGGATCTACCGATGTTAAGGCTCGGTATTTAGCTTTGTACCAGATAAAAGTGTAAGCGATGTAGAGTTGGTTCTACCGGTGTTAGAACTCGGTATTTAGCTTTGTACCAGATAAAAGTGTAAGCGACGTAGGGTTGGTTCTACCAATGTTAGAACTCGGCATTTAGCTTGGTACCGAATAAAGTGTAAGCAACGTTGTGGGGCTTCTCCACCAAAATAAGGAGCTTGCGGAAGTAGTGTTTACTAAATCTCAAGTTCGTTACTTGAGGAGTTGAGTCCTTGTAGCCGAACCACTATAAATATGTGTGTCATGACTATATCCTTTACTTTCATTTATCGCACTTGTTTATTTTTTATTTGCATTGATCCTTTTGTGCCATTTTCCATATCTAGATCTAAGTATTTTCTCAATACTTAACACAAATAAATTAAAATGGAATTTTAATTGGTAAAACTATTCAAACACCCCCACCCTTTCTAGTTTTCCACAACTGGTCAGGTTCTCAAATATTTTTAAAATATACTGTAGTTTAAAATTGATCAATTGAATTTTGAAAACTACAAAGAATGACTTCTCTTGAATAAATAAGTTATGTAAATTTTTAAGACTAACATTTTATTTTAAGAATAATATCTCCTTTTATTTAGATCTATTTTCAAATCTATAAGGAGTTTGATTGATCATTATAATGATCATGGTGATCTAAGATCTATGGCGTAAAAGATCCCAGAGTTCCTGTAGCTAAAAGATACATGTCTCGAAAAGATACATCTCAACTTTTCTTATTCTTATATAATAAATAAAATTCATATGTTATATACTCATAAAATGCGTTCTTTTTATTGAAAATCTAAAAGAAGCTTAGACATAAAATTCTTTGACAAATAGAGATAGAAAAATGAATTGGGCTAAAACAAAAGATACAAATAATTTTTTTGTCTGATGATCCGGATCCTCTGATTCTCTCGCCGAAAAGGTACCGGCTAGTTTTATCTGAAGGAACCGGACTATAGTAAAATAAACTCATCAAAACAAATAAATTTCTCTTTTCATAAAATAAATTATTTATTAGAAATGCGAGGCTTGTCTGCCTTTTCTTTTCACAAGTTTGAAAACAAACCTTGTCTCTAACATATTTCGCTCACATCAATTTCTTTCACTATATTTTTGGTGGGTTAATAATTTATTGTCAAATAAAGCTATACATATATTTTGGATCAAAGTAATTAAGGAATAGAAAACAACATCATGGGTTAAGATATAAATAGAAAAATAATTGTTCAAGTACTCGTGCCCAATACGTTGGGTCCGGTTGATGAAACATTCCTCACTAGAATTTGTGAGTCGGATTGACATCAAATGACTAAAATAACAAGGTGCGTTCCCTCATCATCTTTTGCTTGCTACTTGGAATTATATCTCAACGAATTTGCCAAAACGACTGTTTTAACATGCCACAGCCAAACTAGTGATTGTTAGCTTCATAAAAACAGAGATTTAAGTATAACTCTGCCGAAAAGTTCAGAATTTTTGAAGTTTCAGAACGATCAGTGTACCTTGAGTTGTTGTTCTTGACAGTTTTTGCATTGCCAAAGGCTTCTAGTACTGGATTTGACTACAAAATTTATCCTCCAAAACATTAATGAATACACATTTGTCCATAAAATTTCTTAATGAATACACTTATCACAACTTATAGCTCGAACAAAACTAATTCCGCTAATCCGCTAATCTGATCATTCAATGTTCACGTCAATCAACCAAACACTCTGAAACGTAACAACATGATCCATTCACAACTTCAAACATCATAATCACACACACATTCACATAATCGGATCCATTCGCAATACAACCGTAACAACAAATCTGTTCACAATTTCATAATCAGTACCAAAACACGTAATTGTGACAACAGAATCCACTCACAATGAAATTAGGGCAAAATAATACATAATGAAATTAGGGCAGATAACATAACATAACGAAATTAGGGAAAAATCAAATTGTAATTTGAATGTGATGGAAACTTACTTGATTATATGGAATTTGTTGTTTAGATTGTGAATTGAATACTTGCATCTTGTGGATTATATGGAAAAGATATTTTAGGGGGAAATCTAAAAATGTGTCTATGTATGGATGGAAAAGATACATGATAAAAGTGAAGGGAAAATAAATGAGAATTTGGTTTATATAAAATACTAGCTAAAAGACCCGTGAAATTCACGGATATATAAAAAGATTGTATAAAAAGAAAATCGTTGATATATTCATAACATACTTACAATCCAACCAATTGTCAAATTGAAGCTTGTGAACTTATATTAAATGTATCCAGAATCTTATTGTACTCAGGCATCCTTTGCTATATACAATCATCAAGTTTAACCAACCCACCATTTGTGAGTCATTCTTTATATTCTAGTCAAGAAAAGCACACTACTGAACATATTGTAATGCTAGAATGATAATTTTGATCAACATTAAACAAAAGTAGTAAGAACAAAAAGAAGAGTATAAAAGAAAATCGTTGATATTTTAGGTTTTTGAACAAAAGGGGATAACAACTTTAAGCTTGCATACAGTCACAAATATACAAACCTTTTGCATTAGAGATATATATTAATATTATCAAAAGATAAGAAACGTTGTCTAAAGCTAATGTTAACAATCAAGAAGACCACATGATTGTTAAATGGGGTTAAGAGTGAATTATTTAAATCAAGGGCTAATGGCATGATAATGTATTATAGTTATCACGATTTGCTTTTATATGTATCGAACAAATTTTTTTGCTTTTCTATGTATTAAACTTGATTTTATTGTATTTTTTGTGTAGTAAATGACCATTTTGCCCCTCCCGGGTTAATAAAATGAGGGGCAAAATGGTCATAAAATACACCAAAAATACAATAAAATCAAGTTTAGTACATAGAAAAGCAAAATTTTTTTGTTCGATACATATAAAAGAAAATCGTGACAACTATGATACATTTAATTGCCATTAGCCATTAAATCAATCTAGCAAAGACATCATGAAAACTTTAGCAACCCGATAACTTATATTCCAATCCTTTTGCAATGTAATTCTTGCTTGCTCACAAGAACTTTATATCGTAATTATCATAAGATAACTGAGCATCTTGGTTCCTCTTAAGAAGAGCTTATAGCATGATTATCTCAACTCAAACTCACTATGTATATGTAGAAGCAGTACCCTTAAATGCATTAAATGCAGACATGCAGTCCTCACAATGATTGTGCATGTTCCTTTAGACTTGGTGACTATCATATTGCACTAACCATCGTGGGTACTGGGTACACTGATTTACAAAATCGGTTATTTCAATATCGGCCTTGATACTCTTGTTCTCAAATTTGACTTTTCTAGTTTTTTTTTTTTTGAACGCCAGATTTATTAAAAAGAAAGACTAGCAAGGAGCTAGACGGAATTACATAGAAATAAGAGCCGGATTTTTCAACCAGGAAAGCCGACTAAACTTAAGCTTACTTCTAGCATTACACCAAGTAAAAGAGAAACCAACAACATCATCAAATAAACGAGCTCTCAACGGGGGAGTAGGCCCAAAGATGGTCTTGTTACGGAAGGTCCAAACCAACCACCATGTGACATAAAACACACTTTCCAGCATCACCTTTAACTTGGAGGTAAGGCGAAGATTAATTAACCACTCCCACCATTGATTGTAAGAGGAAAACTCCAGAATACAGAAATCCCACCATCTAGCAATACAAGAATATAGATCTTTCATCAAAGGGCATCTGAAGAAAATATGGTCCGAAGATTCAACAGCAAGATTACATGAGGGGCATAAAATAGTGGGAAGATCCAACCCTCTACGGGACAAGTTGAGACGAGTTGGAAGATTATCAAGCTTTACTCTCCAAGATAAGATATTTACCTTAATCGGAACAAGCTTACACCATCTAGATTTAGTTCCAACAGTACCAAGAGTTTTTTCGTCTATGAGGTTTCTAACAGATGAGACCGAAAACTCACCATCTCCCGAAATCAACCATACCCATCTATCAGACGTGTTGGGAAGGATAAGACCCTGCAAGAGAGATTGCAACGAAACCAGTTGAATTTGCTCAACACCTCCTCTAGCGTTGCGCCTGAAAGAAAAATCCAAAGAAAGCTGTGCCATTTTGTTCGCCACACTAATATTCTTTATCGTTTCGAGAGCATATAACCTAGGAAAAAGGTCTTTAAGAACGACCTCACCTTTCCAAAGATCTTCCCAGAACCTGGTATTAAACCCGTTACCAACTTTTTTCTTAATAGCACCAAGAAGATCAACCAAACTTTTTCTGAAATAGCACCAAAATCAACTCCCTTATTATAAAGAGAAGAGAGAGAGCGATTAATGTCCAGCCAATTAGAGGGAAATTTGGGTTTTGCAAGACAACCAAGATTACCCTCCTCTCCATGAAGAGCTTTAATAACCCGAGCCCTATAGAATTTACCTTGAGAACGAAAGCAGCCACAAGACCCACTTAAAGAAAGCGCACGGATTAAAGGGCAATAGAAATCGAAACTCCAAGACCTCCCTTCTCCTTAGACACCAAACCTAATCCCAATGTGACTAGCATCACCTTTGCGAGCAGAAGGCCTCCGTGCCGTTAAAAAATTTCAACGAATAGATTCAAGTTTTTCGATCACCTGCATCGGGGCTTTAAAAACAAGACATGTAGTTATAAAGGAACCCGCTCCAAGAACCGATTTTTAAGTAATGTACGTCTAACCCCCAACTGAAAGAACCTTCATCTCCACTTGGAAAGGACGATTTAACACTTTATAAAGACGCCATCCCATGAAGCAATCCTCGACATATTGCCACCCACGTTAACACCCAAATACGAAAATGGGGCAGTAAGAGTCGAACAACCAATATGGAAAGCCGCAGAAGTAACCAAGGAATCTTCAACGGCAACACCCATGAGCTTGCTTTATGGTAATGTTTTATGCGCAAGAACCTGAAGCACGAAAAAACAATCCAGAACGTGAATTAAACGGTGATATTCGAGTACACTATTGGCCCTAAAAAGTTACGTCATCTGCATAAAATATAGTGAGAAAGATGCTAAGAATTGTCTAAAAGAACTCCTTTGAAAAGGACCGCGTTTCACCACAAGATTTTGAAATGATAATGGAGGGTTCCATGAAAGGGTGAAAGAAACGGCGAGATAGAGGGTCGCCCTGCTTGAGACCTTTAAAGTATTGGAATTCTGAAGTTGGGCTACCATTTACAAGGACCGAACCCTTAGAGGATTTTAAGCAGCTAATGATCCAATTACACCAGCGAGAACCAAATCCAAATTTCTTCAAGACGTCTTCCAGAAAATCCCATCGAACGGAGTCAAAAGCTTTCTCGAAATCGACCTTAAAAATCATAGTATTTTTCTTCTTCGCTTTGCACCAGTGGATTATTTCATTTAAAATAAAAGGGCGTCAAGAATATGTCGCTTAGAAATAAAAGCGGATTGAACATCGCTAACAAGCCCGCCGATAACATATGCTAAACGATTAGCAAGAAGTTTAGTGATGATTTTATACAGGCTTCCAATCAGGCTAATTGGCCTAAAATCTTTGACCATGTTAGCACCTTGAGTTTTTGGAATCAAAGCTATAAAAGATGAGTTACCACTTTTGTGACAGAAACCATTGTAGTTAAAATGTTCACTAACAGTCCACAGACGTCACCTTTCGATTAAGTTCCAATACCGACATAAAATCAAGAGAGAAACCGTCAGGGCCTGGCGATTTATCAAGACCAGAGTCCCAAACGGCTTGTTTAATTTCCTCCTTAGAAAAACTCCTTTCAAGATCAGAAACTTGATCCAAAGACAATCTATTAGGAAACTCCATTTCCAATAAAAGACGATTAGTACGCGGGCTTCGAATCTATTTTGAAAGTGAGAGAGGAAATCCTTTTTACAGATTCCGATCACCGTCCCCATCCCATCAACCATAATTCGCACACGGAATGGCGAGATTAGTTAAACAGCGCATTACTGATATGCCATGGAAAAATTTTGTGTTTTCGTCACCTTCAATTGCCCATTGAACTTTAGCCTTTTGAGCCAACTCACACGAGTCCATATTCATTAGAGAAGAGAGCTTGTTCATAATATCTAAGCGATCTTCTAAGACATCTAACGACACCTACGCTTTATACAATGGAAAATCATATAATAGAGAGTTTAAGTCGTCAAGGCATTTTAAGATTTGCATCAATATCTTTTTTTTCTTTACCCTTACCGAATATAACCTTTGTAAGCTCTTGAGCTTTTTACCAGCCTAGACAATGGATTATACATCAATAACAATATTACTCCCATTGCTGAGACAAAACACTCAAAACCTGAAATATCAAACCAACACAGATAGAAACGAAAAAGGGTAAGGACCCTAGTCAATATTAATTCTCGAAGTAAATAGGGGCCCCCCCCCCCTGTGATCCGAAAGGAAACGATCCTTGGTGAGAGAACCAGAGATTAGGGCACGATCTCTGAAAGTCTCGGAAACGAAGAAAACGATCAAGCCAACTCATTAGAAGCAGTCTTATGCGACCAAGAAACAAGAGTAAATCCATTCAAGGACTTCCACAGACCACAATCAGTTATAAACGATTTAAAGAAGCAGCCCCACAGAATTAAAAATAGAACCAAACTTTCTTCTTCCAAACGCACCTTCATTAATATCGCCCAAGACTACCACATCACCATTCCATCTTCTAAGCAAAAGATTCAAATAACCCAAAGTTCTTTTATCCACTAAGCTTGCGGAGCATAAACTGAAATAACAAAGCAGCTTCTTAGTGGTAGGGATCAAATTTCCCCCCATCAGATAGCTAGGAAGTTATCTTGAAACCGTGGAAATCCTCCTTATTAAACATAGAGGGTTCCCAAACACATAAAATTCCACCTGATTACCCGCCGAAGGACTGACCTACTGGATAAAAGTTAATATTCCCCCAACAAGCTTGATTACTGAAGAAGGTCCACTTATTTCCATTTTCGATTCCTGTAAGGATAGAAAATTTACACTTATTCTGTAACACACTCCCTGACCCTATCTTTTTTTGGTCTTTTTTGGGCAAGACCCTGGATGTTAAGAGACAAGAAAGTATTTAAAAACTCCGCAAGCTCTGACTGGTAGTTTATTCTATTTCTTCAAAGACTTTCATACAAATCCTTCCATCTTATATCCCATCGTTTGTCCCACTTTGATAAAAAGTCATCGATCATTTGGAGTATAAGACCACCACCAGATTTGAGCGTGAACGTCTCTAAATTGCCCCGACAACACAACCAATGAACAATCTTCCTTACATCTGTTGTAGACTCTGATTTCTTGTCAATGATTGATTATCTTGCGACCCGTCTCGCGGGTGAAATGGAGGATAGCGAAGATCACCTTCTGAAGCATCAGAAGGTTTAACAAGTTTTTTCTTGTTAAGCAAATCATAAATGAGAAACGGATCTTTTGATTTCTCTGCTTCGCGAGCTTCCTTGTAAATCCTAATAGAGACAGGTGAGGAATTCCCAACATCTTCTGGTTTGACAAACTCTGTCTCTGGTATTTCCTCTATGTCACTATGCTTATCAAAAATCTCCTCCTTTAAAGAACAAGCGTTCTGACTATTAACTGATCCATCGTCCGAATCCAAATCGCCCTCATCATTAAAAGATAGAGCCCAACCTGTTAATTCTTTGACCCGAACCAGGAACATCTTCCCTTTAACTATGATCTTGATAGAATCAAAAATAATGCCTTGGATAGTAGTTTTAATGCAAATCCTTTTTCGATGCAAGTGGGAGGACTTCTCATCTTCGTCATATAATAAAGAGCCCCAAGTGGAAACAATTTTAGCAAATGTATTATGTGACCAAGAACAAAGAGGAACGCCTTCGATATCTATCCAAACAACCCTTTCGTCAACATTAAAAGATTTTGAAGTTTGTTAGATCAAATCAAACCATGAGTTAGCACCAACGTGCGACAGAAAGTTATCCATTGAAGGCTTCGAGGAGAATTGCAACAAAACCCAAAGCCCTCCAAGATATCGAATAATGATATCAGGGAAACCTTCTTCGACAAGAATCTTGTTTAAGTTTGGAAGTGAACCAAAATCCTTCAATTTGCCATTTAAGGAAAGAGTAAAATCAGAATCATTTTCGCATGAATCGTCTAGAACCAATGATGGCTTCAAAGCCTTCGGGTTATCAACACATTCCCCTGAACCAGGCTTTTTGTTAGACTTGACCACATTGACATAAGATTTACCATTATTTTTTCCTCCATTATCCTTATGAGCATACTTGAAAGCACCCCTGCTAGTCTCAACATTTTTCATCACAGGTACCTTCGTGAAATTCAAAGGCTCTCTCTGGTAACGCGCAAGGTTAGCATGAAGGTTAAATCGATTAACCCAAATCGTACAAAGGTTATCCACCAAACGATCCACATTAAAAACATTAATAAAACGGACAAAACCAAATCGTTTGCCTATTTTGGATTTCTTCTCAGGAATAAACGAATCAACAACATGCCCATATTGACTACAAGTCTGAAACAATTCCTTGGCAGAGAAAGAATCTGGAAAGTTCGTAACGTAAATTGATGTAGAGATGCGATTCACATCATCCTCTTTTGAACACTCATCGATCTGTGTTAGCCTCTTATGGCACACTAGACGAGTACCCGCGCATAGCGGCGGAAATTCATAGTGGCCGATAATTAACGATATGCGAGATTGTCGTAAGTTTTTTGTGTAACGTTCAAAATAGAACGTGAAAATATCAAAATGTAATTGCGAACGGCTGTAACATGCGATAAGTTGATTCAAACAAAAATTCTTAACATGTATCAAAGAACGTTAGGAAACATATTAGGGTTGTTTATATAGGCATTGGGGAAAAGTTTGAACTTCAAATTTAAAAGTTTTTTAATATCTCCTACCATTATGTAATTCACTGTCATTACTTTAGAAAATAGTGTAAGAAATATTTAAGTGAATTAAGTCATTTCAAAAATAGGAAACACATTACTGTAAGTTTTGACTTTTTTCATCGTGTGTGTATGTGTGTATTAAGGCTTATTCAAAAAATAATGTAAGTTACAACTTTTATATCGTGTCTGTTTTAAGGCATTCAAATACATTCCATAAATAAATTGGAAAAAAGTTCCCGTCAATTATGTTGAATGAATACATTCCTTAATATGAATATAAATATTCAATACCGTCATAATATTTTTCTTACTTTCCTTTCTTATCAATAGATAACATGAAATGAGGAAAATGAAAGCTTATCTGCAAGAAAATTTAAAAAGAAATAGAATAAGAACACTATAATTAAGAAAATCTAAGGTTGTGTTTATGGTGGTCGGCTCCTTGTAGAGTATCATACATTTGTATGCAATCATTAGAATCATATCACATGCATGCTTACCTGTAATTCGCCATAGCCCAATCCTATCAGAAATATGAAGAATTGTAAAATAACAAAGATAATATATTATTGTTTGTGTTTTTGTGATTACATAATGAAGATTGGCTTTGTATTTATACTAAATACATAGCTTAATAATTAAGCAATGCAAACCCTAAAACATAATGGACCCAAACCCACAATTAGGTTTGGGCCAAATAAGTCAACGGTCAACGGTCAACATAACTTAGCTATCTAATAAAAATAACTTCACTCACAATGCTATTAACACGAGTAGCATCTATAGAAAGACCAAAAAGAGATAATTCTGGTTTAAATGAATTCTTTCATTTGCAGTAGTATATATTTTGACAACTTTGGAACTTTTAATGATGTGGCCTTCATAATTTTTAACTCCATCCACTATATTTAATATATACCTTGCATATACAGTAATTTAATTTGAAAAAGGAGACTCTTAAGAAGAGAGAATAAATTGACAAGAATCTTAGACATTACTGAAAACTCTTTGCTACTATTATAACAAACTTTGTAATACCTATAAAAGCGTTGACGTTGTTAGTTGATACAATGTTTAAACCTTTGGGCTCGTTTTAGTTACTATTTACATATGTGATAGGCCTAACTCATTCTCTAGAATATTCTTAATGTAACTATATATTATTAATTTCAAACCAATATATATAGTTACATTAAGAATAAATATATATAGTTACATTAAGAATATTCTAGAGAATGAGCTAGGTCTATCACATATGTAACTAGTAACTAAAACGAGCCCAAAGGCTTAAACGTTGTATCAACTAACAGACCTATGTCAAAATATGTCTGTGTCTATTTAGCAACTACTTGACATTATGGGTACGTGTTACTGGTACATACCATAATGTGAGGGTTACCACTTACCAGAAATATGTCTTTCTCGTGTATAAGCTATTTTATATTTTAGATCAAAGAAGGAATACGCATCAATAAACTTACACCTCTCCATATTGCAAAACGTACTCTAAAATTCATCTTATTTGACTAAAAGTGGGGATACAAAATGATATTGTCATAAAGAACTCAAATTACAAATTTGTGAACGAATTTATTCACATATAACATAAGGAAATCCACAACATGTGACATAGTATAGAATTATTTTCCTTTTGTAATCTTCTTATGGCTTATTCATCATAAACTTAGTAAAGAATTAAATGGCTCAATTTAAGTGAAGAATTTCATACGTTTGTGTTTTACAATAAGCAACAACAAAACATAATAAGCTAATAAAATATGCTATAAATAAGCTTTCCTCAAAACCCTTTAACCTGAAGAAAATTTTAGTTGAGTAACGCATATATGCAGAAATTTAAACAAAATATATGGGTTGAGTTTGTTGACCCATCTAATTAAAAAGAATAAACCTAGGATATCAAATCACACAATCTAAACAAGTGAAAGAAAGATAGAATTCTAGAGAGAGTAGATGGTTGGAACACTCAGAGAGAAAGAAATATGTAAATGTGTAATATCTAAATGAACCAACACCCTCTCCAAGGCATGGAGAGGGTATAAATACTTCCTATGGTCCGGCCACCCATGGGTTTATCCATGGGTCAGCCCAGTTAGCTTACAACTTAGCAAATGCTTATACTACGAGCTAAGACTTATTACATCGGGAGTGACCGAGTCTTTTCTCGATTTCTAATAGTCTCCCCCTAAGAGAGGTCACTCCAATTTACAAAATCTTAAGCTTAGCATTCTATGAATGTCTTTAGTCTTGCTCGTAGCCTTAATTCTTTGTTCTTTATCTTGTGAATTTGATGTAGTGATCTTGGAACTTGTTCTTGCATGCTTTATAGACTTGTGATATTGAACTTCATTAGACCATCAGTCATGCATCATCTCTTCATCATCTTGTAATCTTTTGCCTTCTTATGGACTAGTGACTTTTGGACCAACATGCTCATACTTTCTTTTATCTTGAAAGCTATCGAACTATCTCCCTTGGAATGCTTCTTCTCGAACACTTTAACACTTCAAGGAAGACATTTGAGTAACAGAGTAGCGGAAGACTTGAGTAACATATACTTGAGCTTTCATCATGTCTTTATATTCGTCGATCGAGTATAAGCATGTGGCTTTGAGTTCGACTTAGTTGAAATGAGGTATCAACACGTTTGTAAATATCTGCAATTAAAATAGTTAGCAATAAAGGTTGTGGATGAATATGGCTTTGTCATTCGACCGTATTTGGTTGGATTAACCTCCGGTTTCGTGAGGATCAACTTGTGATCAGGTAGATTCAATTTAGAAGAATCTCCTTGACAGGATTTTGAGCTTGTAGTATTGAATCCTCTAACAGATAAGCATTAGATTCATCGTACTTAGCTTGTTCTCATACCGGAACATCTCAAAGCAGACAACACGATAAGAGTGAATCAGTTGGTTACTATCTCTCTGATTGAGTCGTCAATTCATGTTCAGCTTTCCTATGTCCAAATACCCTTCTAAGGCTACCCATGGACATAAGGTTGAAAATTGATTTGGAGAAAATAAGTTGATGTGTTAATGAATAAAGAGTTTTTATAACACGCCAAAGGTTTTATCTTTACAAATTCATTTGTCAAATCATATACTGAACCGATATTGATATTCAGTTATCACAAGTTTGATCCATATAGGATCTCACAAGTTACCTACCGTAGTGCTTGTTTGATGTTTGCACTGATAAGGAATTTCCATTGTCACTGTGAATACTATGAAATATCACTCTGTTGTTCTGGTAAAATCACAAGGATAATGCGTAGGACTCTTATTATTTCACTTGTTTTCACGGTGTATGAAAAACAAGCATACTTTAGGATAGTGTCCTAATGAAACTTATTGATGATCTCCTTTTGGCTCTAGACTTAATAGTGCATTTTGGATTTAGTACTCAGATGCTAAAGTTGACTGGCACCTTTTCAATACCAACTAACTCGGAGTAAGAAAGTTAATAGATAACATGTTTAGTCTCCATGAGAAATGAAACAAGAATCTTTTAAGAGATCTTGAGTGGCTAGGGAGGGTTGTGCATTGCATCACTGGGTCCATAATGTTTTTCTTCAATGTTAGCAATCAATATTGTGATTCTGAAAGCATATGTATTGACCTGATTTCTGCCTAAGTGTATGGAGGGCTTCTTTCTTTAGACCCTTTATCCTTACATTTTTATTTTTTATTCTTCAACCCCTTTATTGCTTACCAAGACTTCATTACTAACACCTTGTTGGGTTTGTTCCGATGCTAGCTCTGTCTTAGTCGGCATTATTCCCATTCTCACTTTACTCCTTTTTTATATCACACCAAAGGACTTCTAATCTAACTATTAGAATGTCCCTAGGTATACACCTCTGGTTCTGGCTAGATCATGGAACGAATACCTATCCTTAACTGCATTATATCTCCATAAGAATAAGCACATGGTCAGTCTTTATGTATTTTCGTTGTAGCCAATAAAACCATTTGAAAATCAATCAAGGTACTTGTGACATAAATCAAAACTTTTATACCTTGATATTTTTATCTTTTCCAAAATTGCTCTCCCTGCATATGTGCATCGATATTTGAAAGTGTTTTGCACATATGATGGAGAACCTGCACTTGAGTCACTAAGATCACATTATTATCCTTATATTTTAATCACATTTTCTCCTCTTATCAAAAATGTCAAATCGTTTGATATTTTAGATATCAATTTATTTAAATATAAGCTTTCGAGGAGAAAAATATTACGGATTAGCATGCTTATTAGGAACATTTTAATGCTCCCCCTTAATTTACGAGGGTAGGATATAGTGTTGAGTACATATTTTGAAAGATTTTGAATTTAATGAAAAGTTCATGAAAAATTGTATTCAACATATATGTACTAAGTTATTTACACTACATATATACATATCCACGAGATAATCATATGAGACCAGACCTGGCAGGGTTAAACCGAGTATGACAAAGTCATACTGTCCGCTGCAGTAGTTGATAGTCCGTCTCAACTTTCCTTCTACCAACTAGCCATTCCAAGCTCCACATGACCCGTCTTTCCAATAGTTGCTTGTCAATTAGTTTCACCATAATATCTTTCTGATTCTGATCCTTGTCTGTCCATTTTCTCTTTGGCATGTCTTTATTATATCCTAACTTAAAGTTTAGCAGGCTGTAATAGAGAATCTCATGAACAGACTTAAGTGTTCATTCAAAAAACTTGTAAAGTTCATTTGCCTACATCAGTCTCTTTCGTTTTCTTGAACTCAGATACATAACCCCCTTCGGATCATATGATGTGGTGTATGCCTCTTTGAATGGGATTCCAAGAAATTCTTTTTTTGGCTTTGTAATGTTGTGCTTCTTTTGATAACTCTCTACTCCAAGTTGTACATCTTCGACCTTCTTTTTAATGATAAGACTTCGAGTAAACATGCGCAGTGCAATTACCAAATCAACAATGTCATCACCAGGAAGATTCAAGAGCTTGTTCTAAACATGAAGTAGGAGCATATCTTCGATATCATTGAGGTGAAGTCTTGGAAAGTCATCTTCTTTGAACGAGTATTCTTGCCGATCAGCTCTCCTTACCACTATCTCTTCTAAAAAGCCATACCCTAATTTTTATCAACCTTTACCATAATCACACTTAGAATCTTCATTGTGGAGTAGACTTCATATTTTAAGAACATGTTGATTTGTGATCTGTAAAATAACTGACATTTTTATCCCCAATGACAAATTCCCAGTTCAACATTCCTGTTATAAGCTACTTTGACTGGAATCCACATCTTTAGAATCATTTCTTCAATGAATTCCAATTCATACTTTGCAGCTTTTGTCTTGATCGATACAGTGTATTTCCTTTTCGAGTTTCTTGTCTTCAAATTTTCAAGATCATTGTTGAAAAAGAAATCGACAAGAATGATAAGGTGATTAGGAGAGCCTTGTAGAGGTAGTGGCTTGCTCAAGTCATATGGACATCTGTCACCTTCAGGATTTGTCCAGTAGAGTTGATCTATCAGAACATTATAAAATTGATCCATGTTGTATTCCAGTTCAATGCTGCTTTTACAGGTTCCCTTAAGAAGTTTGTAGATCGGTAAAACTAAGTTTGCTTTGGTGATCTTGTCTAGCTTGAGATGGTTCATAGCAAACTTAGTGAAGTCAATAGGAGTAGCCACAAGTTCATCAAAGGTGAGTGAATCTTTCTCAGCATTGACCACATCATTCAACCAAGTTTGCTCTGGTCCATCATCAACATTTTTGTCTTGGTTCTAGTTTGGATCAGGAGTTTCAGGTCTAGGGGGTAACTTGAACCAAATGGAATTGTCTTGGTTAGGATCAGTGTCATCTTGTGGTTGATCGGCATCATTTACCACATCATCTAAAATGGGTTCTTCCACATCCATTTCCACTTCTTGAACAGGTTCTTCAATTGATCCTTCTGCTGTCACAGATTTGTTAGTTTTTGAAGCTTTAGATAGAGTTTTACCTTTGGATGGTTCTTTAGATGTAGATGATTTCTTTGATGGCTCAACCTCTTTTCTTTTTCTCTTTTACTTCTCTTTGTTAGTGTCTGCAGAAGGGTCTTAATCTTCATCATCGCCACATCTTCACTTAAGAACTTTAGTTGGATCAAGATCCCATCTTGCAACTGCTTTATCTAGACATATAGAGTTCAACAAAGCATCGTAAAGGTCGTGATTCTTGTCATGATCTAGATATGAGCGACTCTTCTGCATCTTATCCATAAGTATGTTCTTTAGTTCAAGTTCAGAAAGTGACTCAGCTCTGGAAGAAGGTTGAGCAGGAGTGGAAGAAGATTGAGCAAGGAGAGCTGGATTCTTTTAGAGCACATTACGATCAATGCTTTCAATCCTTGGATTAACAAGATCAGAAGTTGCTTTGGGTAGAAACTTGGGCAGTTATTTCTTGACCTCGTTGATGACATTGGCTTGTATTGATTCTTCAATAGTCTCAGAGTGATCAACCTTGGTCCAAGCTTCAAATTTACTTTCAAGGTCAGACAAGCTTTAAATAACTGCCAGTAGTGGATCAAGTACAGTGGTTGTAACAGTTGGAGCTTTACTTGAAGTTGGTGGTGTTGGAGTTGTCTATTCAGGAATCACTGATACAAGTACATCGAGTAATGGAGATGATTGAACAAGAGGAGTTTCTTGTTGGATTTAAACATCTAATAGTAAACTTATCTCAGTTTCTATAGGTTCTTTAGCAATGCTAACCAGAGAAATGTCAGCGAAAAGATTAAGGAATTGATTACCATAGTCAGATGACAGAGAAAGACTGGAGCTTGACGGTGGTAATTTAGGCTTCTCCTTCCATGTCACATAAATAAGAGCCCCTGCTTTATTATCTTCAACATGATCATCTTTGGCTTGATCACCTTTAACAGCTTTGTCATCTCTAGTTGGCTCTGCATCAATTTTTTCCTATTTTGTTTTCTCAGCATCGACTTTTTCTACATCAGCCATTTCTTCATCAACTTTACCTATATCATCGATTACTTCATTATATTTCTCATCTTTAATAATCTTTTCATCATCATTTTCTACATCATCATCATGCTTCTCCTCATCATCATGCATTTCTTCGTCTGCATGCACTACTTTATCATAATGTTCATTTTCAGTTTGTTCATCTTCATAAGAATGGACTTCTTCATCAGCTTGGTCACTATCATATTTCTTAGACTCGGTTCCTTCATCATCATTGGAAATTATCACTTCTTCTTCGTCAGATCACCAGTCATCATCTTGAACTACACACTTGCCTTTGGGCTCATCAGGAACCTCTTGTGTAATACTAGCTCCTTCACTTAAGCCTGTGGATTTTCCCTTTGGCTTATTGGAAACCTCTAGTATAGAACCAGATCCTTCACTTGAGCCTTTGGAAATCTGTTGCTGAATATGGTTTTCTCTGCTTTTTCGTGTTCCCCTCTTTAAGTTGAGAAGTTCTTGTGCAGCAGCCAGCAGCATCTGAAGCAATTCCTTTCACCTTCTCCTTCTTTTGACGTTCAACTGCCTCTTTATCAACTTCTGAGGCTGGGTCCCTACCAATAACTAAACTAGCATGAGTTTTATGTAATCGTCGTTCTTCTTCATCTATCTTTGTTTTAGTCAGACTTATTGATTTTCCTAACTGTAGAGCTTCATCAGGGTCAGAGAGAATATTCTCCTCAGTAGTGATTGAGCCTTTCTTCTTTGGAATACTCTTTTTCTTCTTCTCTGGTGCAGGTGTAGCCGCCTTTATACTCATCAAAGTTTTGCCTTTACATCTTCCTTTCCTTGGAGGTTTAGTGCTAGTAGATAAGGCAAGGTATGTCTGATAGGCTACTGAGTTCTTGATCTCATCATTTAACATCAAATCTAGAATAGACATTCATACACTTGTGTAGGTTCTCCTTTGCTAATAAACTTCAACCTTCCTAGAACATCATCATCCTTTATTGTGTTGATATACCAACCCTGTCTCTTAGAAATGGAGTTGTGTTTTGAGAAGAAGCGTAGATGATGGCTTTGGTAAATCAAGGTTAGGGCATGTTTTTACGTCTCCCAACAATTGATTTTCTATAGTTAATCTGGTATTGGAAGTCTTCCCAAATCAACTCAGCAAACTCAACATTCTTCTTATAGAATAAACCCCATAAGATTTCAGCTCTTAATTGTCGGAGTCTCTCATTACCTGACGTTTTTCCAGATAAACACTTGTTGGTGATAGTTGTGAAGGTTCTCCACGGTTTATACACATGATCAACATACATATCTGAGATCATATCCAGAGAGCCTTTGTAACCTAGTTGTTTGATGAAGGTGACCAGTGAATCATGAGGAGGAGGTTCAATGAACTCCTTGTTTGGAACTCTTGGACAAATACATAGAATTTTCCAAAATAATTCAACATCAACTTCAAACTTCTGATCATTAAGTTGAAACTGATAAAAGGAAGATTTCTTGATCTTTGTAACAGTGAATCAGAATTGTTGCATGTAGATTTGAGGGACATCAGCTGTGATAAGAAATGCATTGTAGCACAGACAAAGCTTGAGAGTATCCATAACAACTTGATATGTGGCCTTTTACTGCTTATTGGGATCAATTCTCCTATTGCATGAGCCAATTACAACTCGATCATCAGTAGAGACCAAAGCTTCATCAAGAGCGGCTTGTTGAATTTCTTCTTGATTCATGATTCTACTAAGAATTATCAAATATAGTTCATATACAAAACAAATATATATAATACTAATTAGATTAATTGTCCTTGTTGATGTGTTTTAGATGAATTTGTTGTTTGTGTTTCAAGTAATTAAGCCCGTTTTAACACACAAACTGAGAAAGTCAACTATGGTCAATGGTCATTAGTCAAAAAAGTCAGCTAAAATAGTCAACATAATGGTTAAGGGTCAACCAAAGTCAAACAGTCAATATGTGGTCAAAGGTCAAGCAAAGTCAGCGTAGGTCAAACTGTATAATGACATATTTCGCCTTTAAAAAAACATGTCATATTTTGCCCTTATAAAAGGTGTCATATTTCGCTGTTTTTGAAATAGTGTCGTATTTCACGGTTTGAAATAAAAACAGTCATATTTCGCCTTTTGGAAATTGTGACATATTTCGCTGTTTGAACCTATGCATATTTCGCCTTTTTAAAAAAATGACATATTTCGCGGTTTGAAATGAAAACAGTCATATTTCGCCCTTTGGAAATAATGTCATATTTCGCTGTTTGAACTAGTGCATATTTCGTTGAATTCCTACACTTTTAACCAATCATATTTCGTTAGATTCATACTTGTACATATTTCACAGGTTTCAAAAGACAAAAAGCAAAAGCTTTTAAACAATGTTTGATCATCCAAATACATTTAACAACCAACAACAAGCTTTCAAAGATCATAGCACAAACATTTCCAACACGAATCAACTACATTCGAAACTTATTTTATCGATTCGACTACATAAGAAAGCAATCTAGACATCTATTATGCAACAAGTGTTCTAGGACATATTATAAACAACCTAGGGGATTTAACACCACACAAGAACATCACAACTGCAAATACTACTAGAAAGCAGGGAAACAATGACAGATTTACTAACAGAGATAAATTCGTCAGTAGTTACCGACAAAATTGCCAACGGATTAATGACAGATACTGTTGTCGACGGAATACCAACAGAATTATGACGGATTACCGACGTAAGAAATTCCGTTAGTAAATTGTCACAGAATACTGATGGATCTTTGATAGACTAATGACGGATGGGAGATTCAGTCGGTATTTCGTCAAGAAAATTGATGGATTATTGACGAACGACTATCCGTTGGTAATCCGTCATTAATTACTGACAAATTATCAACGGATCATTGACGAACGAAGATCCGTTGATAATCCGTCAATAATTACCGATGGATTAGTGACGTAAGGTTATTCACTTGTTATCTCATTATCATTGACGAATTACCGATGAAATTTACAGTTTTGATTTCTATATATTCTACGCTTGGCTTTAAGACCTACATACATTTTTATGGTTGTATGTAATTGTAAGATAGTGTATAATAATAGTTCTAGGTTCACGCACCATAACCTCGATATATTCAATTCCTCGTGTATAACAACCCAAAATTTTTATCAAATGCAAAATCAACCTATTTTACTATGATCACAATTGTACGGTAAATTTTTTGCTTTATTACATTACTTGCATTACTAATATCTCAATATGCAATGTAACTTGCATAACTAAAGTAGACGAGCTCACGCAACCTACCTATGCCATCTATATCTATATATATGTCAAGCAAACATCATAACATGTCAAGGTAATATCTTAATATCATTATTACAAAGTACATTACTCATATAATGTACCATTCGCAACGTTATATCAAGACGGGCTTAAAACCGTTATCGTATACCTCTAAACCTTAATTTCATGAGAAGTTAATATCTAAAGAAAATATACAAGCTACTAAATCATATATACAAATCATATAACATCTCATTTGAATAATACTTTCCCTCCAAAATAAGGTACAAGTCCTTTAAAGCATAATGTATAAGTCATTAATGCACGATATCTAAATATCCGTTTTACCTCCGTTTTCCTATGGAATCTTGTAAAATCCATCAAGTACAAGTTACAATAAAGTCATATACTTCATTTTCAATCCATATTCATCCTCATTTCATGAAATTACAAAAAATCCAAGTTAGAAATCCTAACCCGAGCTAAATAGTAACCCATGACCCGTTTCTTTGTTTTTATCAATCATAAACCTAAACCAACACTCAAATAAGTTGCAATAACTTATTTTACACCATTACTAATCATATACAATCATATTTTCATCATTTTATCTCAAATATACACGCAATAAATCCAAGAAACCCTAAACGTGCCCTAATTTGACTTTGGACCTGTTTACTCGTTTTTACCTATTTTAAGCCTAAACCACCTATCAAATCTTGATTATAATCCTTAATACAAACCTTGTGATCATTAATCCATGCTTATAACACAAATTTACATGAATTATAAACAAGAAAACTCAATCCGAGCCCTAATGAACTCGCGGCTACCACAAGGACCATCCACCACCTTCTAGTTAGTTTCAAGTGTACATGACTCATCTCATAGCTTCTACACATCACCCTCTAGCTCCCACACATGTCATCACATGGTCTCTTAGCACCCTTAGTCACCAAGTTCCAAAATTACTATAAATATGGATGTTATGCCTTCATTTCAACTCATCCTCCACTTCCTCCTCTATAACCCATCAATGGTAGCAACTCTCTACTCCATAAGTTCTTAAGAAGATCCAAGAGAAGTAATCAAGATAATTATTAAAGCCTTGAAGCCCCAGAGTCGTTATTCTAGGCGTACGAAGCTAAAAGTCCCAATTTTGACCTGTTTCCAAGCTATAAGCTCAAACCCTGGTTCTATCATCTTCATACCTGCTACTACACCCTTATAATGTTCATATGATCCTAAATAAACTCTTGTTAAAGTTTCATAACTCAATTCATGCTTAATTTCCATTTTGATCCAAAACCGTACACCCGAAACCCTAATTTTATGTTTTTCTTAAAAATAAATGTTATAATGGTTAAATGTTGTTATAATCTATCCTAGTATGCTTAACTAATGTTAAAATAACCACTTTATTGATTATTGAAGGAATTTAAACTTAAAACCCGCGCGTTTACATTTTGAAACCCTAATTTAACCCGTTTTGCTTTCTAGCTTAACGATTCGTTATTTTAAACATTCATTATGATAAACCTTCATATTTTAGCTTATATTAATAAGATATAACCTGAAAATATCATTTAGAAACTTAAAATAAGCTTGCATGCTATTTTGGACATGTTTTGCAAAAGTATTCCATGCGAGGGATATATATCGTAACTTTCTGAAACTTATAACTAAAAGGACTAAAAATGTCATTTTATCAAAGTTATAACTATAGGGGTCTATTATGTCACTTTACAAAGTACAAGGTTTACTTGGTATATCTTTTAAACTTGAAGGACTAAACTCGTAAAAGTGCAAACTCCAAGGGTATATTTTGCCATTTTTCATTCTCAAGGGTCTAAAATGTAACATTTTGAAAAGGTATAAAAATATGTTCAAAACATTACAAAACATAACTTTAATTAACGCTTGACGTGCTTAACATTTCCAGATATTGATCAAAACGCTTAAAACCGATTATATCATATCACAATACTAGGGAGCTTCATATTAAGGGGTTTCATCTTGGTATTATGTTCTGACCGAGTTGTTGGATTTATGATTTAAAGTGCCCTAGCTCCTCAAACGTTTACTGAATGACTTCTGAATTATGATGGCCTGAACGGTGATACAATAATTCCAAACTCTCCAATCAAACTTATAACAATATTAAACTCTTAGAATCAAAGTTCTAGAGTATAATCTTCCTAAGACTCGACATATTATCCCAGGTTACGTGACGAAGCTGCTTTCTTTCAAGTTGATATACTTTCCGCCCGAGTAGATAACGTCGTGCTACCATATAGACGCCTTTCCTTTGATATACTTTTGCCATCAATCAGATTTCCCTATTATGTTAAGGTGAAGTTCATAACCTCGCCTTTACTTATTTACATATTTTATAAACCCGCGAGGGGGATACATGCTTGTTACAAACTCTTTTATATACTCATAATAATGTGATTACTTTTCAAAGACTTAATGAGTTCATAACCTCACATGCTTTATAAACCTGTGATACCTGTTGTACACCATGAATGCAAGTGTTTTCTAAACTATATGCTATCCTGATATATTATTGCCTAAGTATGTATCTCTTTGGTTAATATCCCCCGATATCTCTTCAATATCTATTTGGGTAGTATCTCCCAATATCTTTTTAATGTCTATTTGGGTAGTATCTCCCAATATCTCTTCAATATCTATTTGGGTAGTATCTCCTAATATTTCTTTAATATCTATTTGGGTAGTATCTCCTAATATTTCTTTAATATCTATTTGGGTAGTATCTCCCAATATTTCTTTAATGTCTCTTTGGGTAGTATCTCCCAATATCTCTTCAAATACCTCTTTGGGTAGTATCTCCCAATATCTCTTTAATATCTCTTTATGTGATTCATGAGTTTAGGGTGATAATACTGTTCTCCATGATAATACTGTTCTCCATGATAATACTGTTCTCCATGATAATACTGTTCTCCATGATAATAATGTTCTCCATGATAATTATCCCTGCAATACCAATATTTCCATTATGATAACTTGTATTCAACTATTACATTTCAAACCTATGAATTTCACTCAACCTTTGTGTTGACCCTTTTTAGCATGTTTATCTCAGGTAATTGAAGCAACTTATGGCATGGAGTGGCATGGACTTGAAGATGGCTAAAACTTGTTATCATTCACATTGTATGTAACTAGATTTTGGGACCTGCCTTTGTAAAACTCTGATTTTAAATGAATGATAACGTATCTTTTAAAAATGTCTCTTTTGAGTCGTTTTCTATGATTGTGTCTGTGATTCATGAAGTAATACCCCAGATTAGCTTCCACTGCTATATTACCAAAATGGGGGTGTTACATCGTGATGTGGAACCACGAGCAGAATTTAAGTTCCACACGTTCATAACATCTTAAACATTCTTCAATGGTTTCAATTCAAGTGTTATTAATTTAAGACGTATAATAAGAATAATGACACCAACCAGTTACTTCATCGAGTGAGGCTTTCCCTTTTAAACAAATGACTATTACATACTTGCCATATATAATATGTCGTGGCACTTAGAGCCAACATCAACCCACTATACTCTACACACCATTCCCATTAGAGATAAGAATAAGAAAATCGCATATAGTCAATCAACTCACTCTACTTGACACATAACTTCCATTCGAGATAAGAATTAAGAAAGGTGATCACGTTAGTCTATCAACCCACAATACCTTGGATGTCTTGCCGACATGAGAAATTCCCATTACATTAGTCTTGTGTGTGGTTTTTTGTTATATTCGTACATATGTTTGTAATTATGTTATGTTTGTTTGTTCACTTTAATTCGTTTGTTCACTTTAGCTTGTTTATGTTCGTTTGTGCCTTAATGGCTCGATAATAGTCTTCTCTTAGTCATGTACATTTTTTAGTCCGTGTGTCTGTAACTATTTTATGTTCGTTAATTTACTTCAGCTCATTTATGTTTGTTTGTTCACCTTAGCTCGTTTATTATATTTTTGTCTTGATTAATTAAGACATATAATCTCACTTTTCTAAGTAAATGAACACGTACAAAGAGATCGCTTTGTCAAGCTTTTGTATTCTTTCGTTTCTTTAGCTAAATTTTCATTTATGTTCTTCGTTCATAACCGTATTTATAAGCCTAAGCTTATTAAAATTTTAAAACAATACACTAAACTTATTTATTATAGATATGCAAAAAAGTGCCTAATACAAGTAAACACAACCACCGATTAATCACGTTTACATGACACTAAGAGTGCATGGTGCAGCCTGTTGTTGGTCGTTTTTGGCAATTGGCACCTACAACGACGTCGTAGCTGCAGTGCATCACATGCATACCGGCGCCATTGGGTCCCTTGTGGGTCGATCAACGAGCTTTGTTTGGCTTTCCCCTTTTTCTTTTAAATTTGTTTGTGAGTAAGTGATGTATTTTTTTGTGGTGTGTTATGAGACCCACTTGCGCCTATAACAGATATAACATGGGAGGGTGTATTAGTTATAGTGGTGTTATTGGGTAATGTACACCAAAAATGGTTATTCGTACCCACTGCACCTCGCACTCTAACTATTTTGGGATTTCTTGTTTTTATTAAAACAAAATAGACTAAATATTTGATGTGTTAAATGTATTTGAAATTTTTTTAACAAACCCCCGCATTAACATTTACCCAAAATGAAATTTCCCTCTCCATATTTTTCCCAAGTCTCGCCCTCAATTTTCACCCAAATTGAAATTGTCACTCCATCTAGGGTTATCCTCAATATGAGATCTTAAATCCCACTTCCCTAAAATGAAATTGTACCTTCATGTCACTTTATTTTCTTCAAACTTATTTTCTTAATAACGTCTCACATTTACTCTTGTCTCTGTATTCACCATCACGAGTCTATTATTGCCAATCTAAAGTTCAATTATCCACTAATAAGGTATTATAATGTATTATATCTTCAATTTGGTAATCAATTTGAAGTGTTCATAGGTCAGCTTAGTTCTTTTGTGATTATTGGTTCGAATTTTACATGACTGCTAAGTTTGACTAGGATTAAAGATTGTATTGATTGCCTATATTTTGAATTTATATCCAGTGGCTTGGATATGCTTATTACACAAAGTTAGGAAGACTTGCATCCTTCTTTGACAAGAGCTATACATGTGTATCTAATAACATCCACTACGTGTCTTGATAAAATGATTTTTAACAGGTGAATCTGCTCTTATCTTTGGATTAATACGTGGTGTCGTTTGCTAGATTATTTAAACATACTGATGATCAATCTCATGTAATCATAACAATAACATCAAAGAGAACTTACTTGATAATAGAACCGACTGATGATTAGGGTTTAATGATGAAGCCAAAACATTAGGATTCGTCGATTCCGATAGTAATGTCACAGATCCGATGGGTGGATTTATCTCAAGTAATTGGTGTTTGATTGAGAGATTTTTCTTAAGTGACATAACACCAGAGGAAAAGAACCACGATCCCTAAATATATTGTTATGACAATTATTTCTATCAAATAACTGTGAAATATTAGTTGGGGTAAATAATGTCATTAAGGGATAGTTGAGGGTCCAAATGGTCTAGGCTACATTAGTATAAGGGATTAGTCTAACATTCTCCCACTTGGCCATATGACCATTTAGATGTATACACAAACTTGAGAATTTATATTGGCTAGTTTCAAGTTTATAAGAAATTATCATAATTCCATAATAGCACCAAAGCAAAAAGATATAGCCATACGCGTCGCGTTTGACACGGGACCCCCATCAATTATAACATTGGTACTAATCTAAAATATATGTTTTCATAAAGCCAAAATGACAATGAAATAATGTGGTACAAATACGTTTGTCTATAATGAAACATAAGTGTACACAGTTCAAAGTAAATATAGACAAACTAGACATTATAGTGAAGGATATTGTCTTAAAGTGCTTGTTTTAAAGTTAAACGTTATCATGAAATAGTGCACTAACTACAACATTATGTAAGGTCTTGACGAAAACCCATTTTGGCAACATGGCCTTGAAATACTTTGGGTAGAAGACCTTTAGTTAGCGGATCTGCAAGCATTTCATGAGTTCTAATGTGCTCGATACATATACATTGTTCCTCCACTCTTTCACGTATAAATAAGTACTTTGTATCGAGGAATAAACCAACTCCAGTTAAACTATTACTGTTCAAGAAGCTCACGGCTGCGCTATTATCGTAGTAAATCTTTAATGGCCTTGAAATGGAGTTAATAATTTTGAGTCCAGTGATTAAATTTCTCAACAACATTGCATGGCATGTCACATTATAAAGTGAGACATATTCAGCCATCATCATTGATGTCATTGTTAGCACTTGTTTTTGACTCTTCCAAGAAATAGGCCCACCCGACAGCATGAAAATATATCCCAAAGTTGATCTACTAGTGTCTTTGTATTTCGAAAAGTCTGAATCTGAGTATCCAATAACTTCAAGGTTTTCGGATCTAGTATAAGTTAGTTTGTACTCTTTGGTTCCTTGTAAATATCGCAATACTTTCTTAGCAGCTTGCCAGTCAAGTAGGCCAAGATTAGATTGAAACCTGCCTAACATGCCGCATATATAAACGATATTAGGTCGAGTACAAACTTGAGAATACGTTAAGCTTCCTACTATGAAAGCATAAGGAATTCGCTTCATTTCCTCATATTCAACCTTAGTTTTTGGATATTGATGCGACCTAAAAACATCACCCTTAATTACGGGAGTGACTGTGGGAGAGCAATGTTGCATATTGAACCTATTGAGTACGCGTTCAATATATGCCTTTTGGGATAATCCTAATTTCCCATTGGCTTGATCTCGCTGAATTTCAATTCTAATAACATACGAAGCCTCACCAAGATCTTTCATGCCAAAGTTTCTATATAGAAAACATTTTGACTCATGCAACAACTCAATATTATTACTTGATAAAAGGATATCATTCACATAAAGCACAAGTATAATAAAATTGCTCCCACTCATCTTGAGGTATACACAATGATCTACCTGATTCTTAATGAAGTTGTGTTTCTTCATCACTTCATCAAATTTTAAATACCATTGATGAGATGCTTGCTTAAGCCCATAAATAGATTTTTTTAGTTTACAAACTGGATGTTCTTGGCCTTTAGATTTAAAACATTGTGGTTGGGCCATGTACACATCTTCACGTAAATCTTCATTAAGAAATGTCGTTTTGACATCCATTTGATGTAACTCTAAGACAAAATGAGCTACAAGGGCCATTACGATCCTTAGGGAATATTTTCTCGATACAGGAGAAAAGGTTTCTTTATAATCAACGCCTTCCTTTTGAGTATACCCTTTCGCAACAAAACAAGCTTTGTATCATTCAACATTTCCATTTTGGTCAAGTTTGGTCTTATAGACCCACTTGCATCCAACGGGTTTTACACCCTTTGGTAATTCAACAAGTTCCTAAATGTTGTTTTTGGTTATTTAATTTAGCTCATCTTTCATTGCTTCCCTAAGACCGCTACCAATGGCCCTCGGAGGTTTACAGTTTCTAGAAATTGTAGTCGAACATTCTACAAAGTGGGTAGAAGCCAAACCCCTAACAACCATAAATGGAAGATAAGTAGAAAAGTTCGTATGGGAATATGTGGTATGCAGATTCTGAGTACCCCGGATAATCAGCTCAAAAGAAGAGAAACATTTCAAAGAAGGGATGTTCGTAGACCTTTGTAAAGGATTGAAAGTAACACGATCCTTTTCTCCTATCACAAAACACATGGAAATAATGCACCACATAGAGAAGCAGCTAACTCGAAGCCAACAGTGATGGGTGGATAATCTAGCTAAAACTTTATGGATACACAGAACACTCCCAAGGAATAGCCAGAAAGAAACATTATTTAGCCTAACCTATGGTTCAGAAGTCGTGATCCCTATAATCGAAGCTACAGATGATAGGGGAAGAGTGCAGAAAGCAACCAAGGGAAAAGAAAGCAAAGAAGTGGCTTCAATTAAAAAGGCATACTACCGAAACAAGTTGTGAAAATACTACAGCGCAAGGAGCAGTCACCCTATGTACATCGTGGGAGATTTCATTTTACTTAAATGAAATGCGAATGAATGGCAAGGCCCATATATAATAAACGAAGTCTACAAAGAGGCACTCTACATAATTATTGACACAACCGATCACTCGTTGGTTCAAACAACAAAAGGAACAAGCCTTTGTAAGTTTTACATGTAAAACTTACATTCTTTTTCGCAAAATTTTTCTTTCTTATTTCTCTTTCAAGTTATTCATTTTGATTATCGAAAATGGTGTAGCAAACTAAGTGTTCATCCTTGTGATGATGTAAATCTTTCTACACTATCAATGAAGAAGGTTGATTTTGAAGTACTTGTGTCATAAGGCCACACTTGAGTCTAATATTAAGTTTAACATTTAAAAGGATGTCGTAGGACCACACATGAGCCCTACAAAACTAAGACATCCATAAAATTCACGTTAACTTTCCTCATTGCTAGTTTTAGCCTTGAGGACACAATAAAGCGGATCAAAACCCTTATCTGACAACTGACAATTAGTAAAAAAACAAATAAGCCCACACATGAGCCTTCACTGATAAAGCGCATAAATGAGTCAGACCTAAGTCCTCCTAAAACCTTAAACATAAGGAAAACCAATCAGGTTCCTAAGGGAAACCTTCTTGTGAAAGTGGCACAATACATTTGTCCACAACTTAAGGCCACACACAAGCCTTCGCTGATAAATCGCATAAAGGAGTCAGACCTAAGTCCTCCTAAAACCTCAAACATGAAGAAAATAAATCAGGTACCTAAGGGAAGCCTACCTTCAAAAAAGGGCACAAAAACATTTGAGCCTTTTGCTTTACAAAGTAAAACAATTAAGCAATAAACGATATAAGGATCAGACCTGGGCACCCAAAGGAATAACAGCACGATATACGACAAAAAGTAGGATTGCATCCCTACATTCAACCCTCGAAAAGGGATAACCATTCAAAAACAACCAAAAAGGTTGACACACATTGTTCAAATAATGGCCAACATGAACCATTGTAAAGATAAATTTTCTTAAAAGGCCAAAGCCTGGATCAAAGTAAAGATGTTCAAAGGGTACACACCACCCTTAGGGCTAAATTAACACCAACATGGTGACCTTCATTCAAACAAAAATAGAGAGGGCTTCACAAGATCACCAGGAGGAGACATTGGATTTGAAGATGGAGTAGAGGATGGAGTAGCCTTCTGGGAAGAAGGCACACGCATTTAGGTCCTTGAAGGAGTAGGCTTTTGTAACGTGGGAGGCTTCTTCGACAACAGAGCTTCAATTGAAGATGCGGCATCTGCTACAAACTTATCCAACCAAGGGAATGTAGCAGTGGCAAAATCATTGATGGCCTGAGTATGCTCCTTCTTGTATGAAGAACGATATCCTTTAGCCTTTGATAAGTCAAAAGGCTCCTTCATGGCAGCAACCTACTCATACGCTCTACAGCGTCCATAAGTAATGGCAGAGGACACCAACGTACCAACAAGCTTGTCTAGATCATCACTATGCACCAACTTTATGGTAGCATAAGGTACGACCTTTGACATTACATCCCTCCTATCTTCTTTGAGTTCCTTAGCCTCTCTACAAAGAGATGCCTCAACAACCTCTAGTCTAGCCTTCTCTGCCTCCAAGGAATCAACCTTTGACTCAAGGGTCAAAAGGGTCACTTGGTAGCATGCCTATTTTTGGCTCTCTAGCATCATCCTATCAAGGTTACCTTTGTTCTCTTTAACATCGACAGGCAACGAAGAAATCTTCTCTCGAAGAACTAGTATAGCAGGATTTTGATCAAACTATGCCATAGCAGCTTCATATTTGACTCGAAGCTCTTCACATTCCTCCTCACAAGATCTTTCCCTAGCCTTGATGGCATTAGCTTCACCACTCATCTTCTTAATAACCTGCAAAAACTCATGGGCACTCTTGTTAACTGCATTATCCACCACAGCCTGTCACGCATAACAATGGTCATGAAGATCAAGTAGTTCCAAATCCATTTGATTATCCAAATGACCTTTCTAAGCTGGTGGAGTGATAGCGGAGATCTTCAGGTGATAGGCATTAGCATCTTTAAGCTCAAAATAGTCAGGGAGGCAAAAAGAACATATAAAGATGACAAATGATGAATAAGCAAATCAATACCTTCAGAGAGAACTAAATGAACTAGAAATTTACCCTCATCATCATCTGATATGGAAAGAATAGGAGCATCATCCTTAGAAGCAGAGGGTTTGGCACGTACAACATGAGAACTTGATGACCCAAAGGCTAGTTTTCTCTTTACAGGAGGCCTTGAAGAACCTCCCCTCGTTTTACACTTCCTCTCTTTGATGCGGGCAGCTACACTCCCAGGGTGCACAATAAACACACCAGCTTTTTAGACTCTCCCCTGAATCTACGGTAATCTCTGCAGGCTAAACTTTAGGCTCCTTAACATCTTTAGGAAGCTTTGTATTCAATCAGGCAGAAGGGGAACCAGTACCAAATCCTGGGGATGACTCATTTGGTAGAAAAGTAAGGTCATCATCATCTTCGGTATAGATAAAGTTCCTTAAAGCCATCTTTGTAAAACAAAGAAATAAATCATATATCAGCAAAAAAGAAGACTAAAGGAATAATCAAGAAAGATAAATACCCTTGCCGCCTACAATGATCGCAGGCTGTTGTTGGCCAAACTCCCACGAAGGCTTAAGGCCAGCTAAAAACAGAATGGGATCATTAAACACATGAACACTTTTAGGATATCGGCCAAGACGCTGGAAATAAGGATTTTCATCTATATTTGAAGGGAGCTTATCTTTGAAGGATTTTAAATTAAGCATGTTTTCATCAAGTAGAAGTTGTGGGTACTTGGAAGAGACAATGGAGTCTTGAACAAAGAAGAATCATTCATGCCAGCCCTCGATACGAGTAATGACCTTAGGAAGAAGGTTTGGAATGTGTTTTTCAGACCTTTTTTGGAAAGTTAGCCAGCTACCAGCCCAACAAAGATTGAAGAAACCTCGAAAGAGGTCAACAGAGGGTTCACAACCATAAGCTTTGCACATAATGATGAAAGTTGTTAGTTTGGCACAACCAAAGGGGTTAAGTCTGGAAATGTAAAGTTTGAAATACTAAAGAACCTCACAGAAAAAGTCAGTAAGAGGTAACCTGAGGTTGGCAAGAGAAAAAGAATTTGTGTGCAAGCCAACATAACCAGGAGGAGCATCGAAGATGGCTTGAGTAGATGTGGGCAATATAAAATCATACTCTGAAGGAATGGGATAGGAAGAAAGGAATTCATTTAACTCCTTGGCTGACAAACCACAACGCTGTACAGCTATGGTATCCTTCGCACTTATAACTAAAAGATAGCTTTTGAAATTCTTACCTTAAATTGCCGACGAATATTTCAAGAAGAGGAAAGCTGAATAATGGAGGTGATAAAATGAAAAAAGGGTTTTGGAATGACGTTTATATAGGTGAAGCTAGAGAGCTGTGAGACTGCACACGTAGAAGAGATCAGAGACTTCTTTGATTTTAAACTCAATTTAAATCAAGATAAGAAGTTCACCATAACCAAGGTTGACTATTGAGTAATTTGCATTTAAAACCCCCAACTAACCTTGGGATAAGTGGGTTTCACTGTTTAGTGTATGCAACTTGGAACATGGTCTTCGATCTTGTTTGTGAATGATAGTTAAAAGCAATACATACATAGATGTATACATTACATTCGATTGGAGGGCTTGATGACGTACCCTCCTCTCCGGTTTGAAGCCTTCCCCTTCGAGGCCCGAATGGGATCTTCTCCTAATTAAAACCAATAACCTTCAAATTGTTTCGAGTGGCATAAAATCATCTTTGGGATGGTTACCAGCATGGAAATCCGCCACGTGAAGCCCTACACCCTTCGTGGTGGGCCTTCGACGAAACTAGAGCAAAGGTTAGACAGTCAAACCCACGCTCTTCATCTCCATCAAGGTCTTCCCGCCAAAATAGAGATCATGGTACACAACCCCAAGAATCACCCCTTAAATCGTAAGACACCCCCATGATCACCAGTATTTGTGCTAAGCCTTATATCATCTTATTTCTACACCTATAAATAGATGGTAAGGGCTCCAGGTATAAAAAAACATCTTCACACACTTACTTACGTTATCATACTTTACCAAATACAAAGCATATACTTACTCTCACGCTGGAGGTGATTTGCAGGGACACCCACTGCGCTTCACTTAACGTAGTGTTTTCATTTGTGTTGACACAGGTTATTCAAGGCTTGGCAACTCAACAATTACTCAAAGAACTCTTCGATCACATCGAAGCCTAATCGTGCCCATATTTGCACAATCACCGTTAAGAGGTAAAGTTATCTTTTTGATGATATACTTGCCTTTAAGATGAAAACCGAGTTGCTAAAATAACTGCAAGCCAATGACATGTTTTGAAAACATTTATAACTTCTGCTCGAACTTTATTTACAGCTCCGTGTCATTATTAAATAACATTTCTAAAGCCGTAAATATTATCGATTCCAGAAGACATGTCAGGAAAAACGTATTTTTGGATTTTCTGATATTTTAATTTTTTATTTTCTTTTTCTAGATTTTATATTTTTGTATTTTCTTTTCATAAAATCTATTAAAAAAAATTGGAAAATCTTTTTTAGTTTTTTATATTTTTATATATATACATAGGATACATGAAGAGGTACCACCATCACTTTTCATTTTCTTCTGCCAGACTCTTAAGTGTTTCTTAGGACATGTTTTTCATCCGAAGCTTGTTGATTCGGAATTTAAATCTTTCCCTTGGCAACGCTTTGGTGAAGATGTCTGCCAACTGATACTCAGTTCGGATGAAGTAAATCTCAACCACACCATTTTTAACTTATTCTTTGACAAATTGATACCAGACATCAATATTCTTTGATCTTGAGTGCCGGACGTTGTTACAACAAAGAGCGATAGCACTCTTGCTATCACAGTACAATGGGATTTTGTTGAATTCATATCCATAATCTTTCTGTTGTGATCTCATCCATAGGATTTGAGCACAACATCCAGATTCTACCTCTGTACTAGAGATAGTTGTGCTTTTCTACTTCTTTGAGGACCAGCTGACAAGTCTGTCTCCTAACAATTAGGCACTACCATAAGTACTTCTTCTTGTGTGTTGACACCTGACATGATCAATATCTGCATAAGCTGTTAGTGCAATACTGGTATCTTTCGAGTACCAAAGGCCTAAATTAGTGGTCCTCTCAGGTATAGAAAGATCCATTTTATTGCATGTAAATGCTTTTTGGTAGGTCGTACCAAATACCGAGCACACATGCATATTGCAAATACAAGATCAGATCTACTGGATGTAAGATACATAAGGGAGCCGATCATACAACGGTAATGCTTAGGATCAACGGTTTTACCCTATAGATCTTCATCCAGTTTGGTTCTGTCCACCATAGAGGTGTCAACCGAGTCACTAAAATCCATACCATATTTCTTAAGAATTTCTAAAGCATATTTTGTTTGGTTTATAAAGATGCCTCTATGACTTTGAGAAATTTAAAGTCCTAGAAAAAAATGATATTTTGCTCATCATTGACATCTTAAACTTAGAACTCATTTTACCAGCAAATATATCACATAGACTAGGATTAGTGGATGCAAAAATTATATCCTCAACGTAAATATGTACCTTGAGAATGTCTTTACCTTCTTTCCTTGTGAATAATGTGGGGTCGACAACACCTTTGGAGAGCTTTTGAGACAGTAGAAAGCTTGACAACATATCATATCACACACGTGGAGCCTGCTTTAAGCCATAGAGGGCTTTCTACAGCTTGTACACATGGGTAGAATTATTTTGATCTAAGAAGCTCTTCGGTTGACTAACATAGACTTCTTCACGTAGCTCACCGTTTAAGAATGTTGTCTTGATATCCATCTGGTAGATAGTCATGTTCTTGTTTATGATGTTTGCAATGAAGATTCTGATTGCTTCTATGCGTGCAACAGGTGCGAAGGACTCTTCAAAATCAATTCCCTCTTTTTGACGATATCCCTTAGCTACGAGCCTTACCTTGTTTTTCAGTACCCCTCTAAATTCATCTTGCTTAACTTTGAAGATACACTTTAGTTTAATTATCATGACTAAATCTGGACAGGGTACAAGCTCCCAAACATCTAGTCGTTCAAACTTGTGAATTTCTTCTTGCATTACATCGATCCATGGAGATTCAAACAATGCTTCTTTAAAGTTCTTGGGTTCGACTAAAGTGAGGAAAGCATCAAAGAAACACCACATGACATTGGTTTGTAGCTGTTTTCATGTTAAGACAGGTCGAGAAGGATTGCCGATCACATTTTCTACAGGATGACTCTTCGTCCATTTGCTGATATATTCAAAAGGTGGGTTGGCTGGTTGCACATTTGATGATGATACTTTAGAATTTGGTTATGAGGTAAGAATATCAAGAAAGGGATCATCAACAAACTGTGCTAGTTGTAATTGTTCTTCAACACCTTCAGAAGTGACTGGAGATTGTGTTTCTTGTATTGTTGATGAAGTACTAGTAGCTGGTGCATCTTGTTCAATGGAAGTTGATAAAGGTGTACCAGTTGGATCAACAGGTCTTGGAGCAACAACTACAGGAATTGGAGAAATAACACTCTGTGGAGGATTAAAGTACTCATCAAACATTGGTTGGAACAAAATATCCCAGTTGTTCTTTGTTGGTGGAACATAAGGTGTTGAGGAAGGAGGATTTTAAGCGAGTCCTAAATTGATTGTTCCAAAAGTCATTAGTTAAAGCTCAGGTCCTGAACCAAATTATTTAGAAGCCATAGCTGTCAGCTCATCAAATTCAACATGGATAGTTTCCATGATCAAACAGGTCCACTTGTGATATATTCGGTAAGCCTTCTTTGTAAGTGCGTAGCTAATGAAAATTCCAATATCAACTTTAGGTTTTAGCTTACCCAGATCTTCACCATCATTGGTTGGATAGCATAATGAAACAAAGACGTGAAAATACGTAAAGTCGGATTTTTTGTCATGTAAGAGTTCATATGGTGTTTTGTTGTGACATTTTTAAATCAGAGACCAGTTTTGGGTATAACAAGCTGTCGCGACTACCTCTGCCCGTAGAAACAATGGAGCCTTAGAAAACGTCAACATCATACGTGCGGCTTCCCTTAAAGTGCGGTTCCATCTTCCGACAATGCCATTCTGTTATGGAGTGAGCGCAACTGAAGTTTGGTAAGAGATCTCGACATCTTCATAATAAGCCTTTAGAGTCTGATTGACAAACTCGGTTCCATTATCTATTCTAATGTTTCAGACTGTTGCATTTAGACGAACTTGAATCTTCTTCAAAAATTTAATCACGAACTCTGGAGTTTCATCCTTCGATCAAAGAAATTTCACCCAAGTAAACCGTGAATAGTCATCGACAATAACCAAAATGTACTTCTTCCCATTGATACTTTCAAATACAGCTTCTCTTGGATGGAGTCATCAGAGTTGGGTTTGTAGGTGTGTTTCTTGTTTTTTTTCTAAAGAACAGACAAAACACAAGTGATCTTTCTAATACTTTAATTTGGGAAGCCCTTTGACAAGACCTTGTTTGGCAAGATCATTAATAATACCAAAGTCTAAATGAGACAATCTTCAATGCCATAACCAAGACTTGGTCTTTGAGGCTTTAGACAAGAGATAAATCAGAGAGGATTGTATCATTTCTTCTAGTGACATTGTGTACAAATTTAAGCCCTAGATCCCTTAAGTAAATCTACACCTTCCAAGTTATGAACAAGACAGATGTGTTTGCGAAATGCTAATTCGAGATTAGAGTCACAAAATTGACCCACTGGTATGTGCTTAATTACACATACCATTTTCCATTAAAAGCGGACTTAAATGACTAAAAATGTACCAAAAATACATCGTATTTGTATGTTTTGCATTTTTATTGTGCAGAAAACGAATAATCAAGAAAAGGACAAAAACAAAGCTAAAAACGGACAAAACCAAGCACAGAATGGAAAAGTGTGAAAAGACGAAGTCAAATCGAAGCTAAAAGTCAACCAAGTCAAAAAGTCAACCCCGGCAAAGTCAAAGTCAACTAAGTAAAGAAAATACAACTTAAGGGACTAAAATTGCCAAACCTCAAATTTGTATTACAAGAATAAAAAGAAAAGGGCTGAATTTGCAATTTACTGAAAATATAACTCTAGGGGCCAAAACTGCCAAACCCCTAGAGTTGTATTAAAAAGGGACGAATTTTGCAATCAATATATATAGGTTAAGGGGGCATTTCTGCCAAACCCTCAAACCTATATCACCACAAGGACCAAGTTTGCAATCAACCTTATATCCTCGAGGGACTAAAAGTAACAAACCCCCAAACTCATATCACCTCAAGGACGAAAATTGCAAACAACCATATAACTTTCAGGGGGCAAACTTGCCAATTCCCAAAACCTTTACCCCCTTGACCCAGTCAAACCCACCAACGTTCACCCCTTTCCCGCCAACCAAAACCCAAGAACAAATCACATGTTTTCTTCCCCACGTTTACCCTGCAAATCCCAATTTACCCATTGAGTAAAGACTTTACCCTCAACCCACTAAAACCCTAATCTCAATTCACCTTTACATGTTGGCAATCCCTCAAGTTTCAAGACAAATCCAACGTCTTATATTGCATCAAAGAAGCACAGGGGTAAACCAAGGGCCAAGATTGAGTCTTCAATTCACCTCACATAAGAAACACACTTGTGTTTTCTCTCACAAAAGAAACACAGATGAAGGAAGGAAAGAGAGCACAAGAAGACTTCGAAGTAGTATAAATAGATAGCTTGTAAGCCTTCAAAGGCATCTAGGTTTTTAACTTGTAATCTTTTAAAAGTTTTTATAAAATTCTGTCTTTAATTTTCATATTGTACCTGTTTCTTTAAGCCTTAATGAAGTTTTAAGTTTTTAAGTCAAAATCCCACTTTTTAATTTCAAGTATTAAGTTGTTAATTTGTTATAAATTGTGTTCACAAGCTCTTATAAGAGCTTAATGTTAAGTTGTTAGCAGTAAGTAATCAAACGAGTTAAGTTAATTAGATAGAAAAAACTAAAAGAAATTCACTCTCAAATACCATAGCTTTTTGGAAGATAAGCCAGTTATGGAAGGGCTTATGGACACTACCAGCTTATCTTTGATAAGCTGGAGCTTGTAGACAAAGCTTTTAAGAGCTTAATTGCCCTTGTTTAGAGCAAAGGGCCTTGTAAGTCCTTTTTCCTTCATTTTAAGCTTATTTTATCGCATTTGCTTATTTTCAGCTTATTTGTGCTTATCTCCTGTTCTAATGTGCTTATTTATGCTTATTATTGTTATTTAGTGCTTAAAATTCAGGTCTTATAGTTTAAAATCCAATTGTGCAAGTTTTCTTAAAATTTGTCATTTTTATGTATTTAACTGTCAATCTTTCATTTGCTTATCTAAGTGCTTAAGTGTTATTGTATCTTGCTTATTTTAGCTTAACATTTGTGTCTCATAAGTTGTCTTTGAGTTTCTTAGCTTAATCACTAACTCAGCCCGTTAAAAGCCCTTTTCAAGTCTTAAAGGGGTGTTTGGGACAAGACCCAAAATGGGTCAAATTGGGTTATATCATGGGTTTGGTCTTTAAGACAATTTCATTTAGCTTAAATTAGGTCTAATAATTAGTTTTAATCAGCTTTTGTAGTTCAAATCTCAAAATCCAAGTTTATATTAGCTATGTCTTAAATCTGTTGAATTTTAGCTTTTGTAGAATAGCTTATTTTGACCCTTAGCTTAAAATAGATGTTAGGCCTTATTTTCATGCATTTTTAGTCTTTAATGCTTAGGGTTAGTAGTAGAATAGGACCAAAAAAAAATTCCATAAAAAGAAATAATAAATAAATTCACCAAGTTGGTAAAAGAACACCAACATATAATACTTTCCATTGAAGTATTATCCATCAATAAGTTCCCGAACAAAAGATTCAAAAACTTGTCATTTGTGTCACTTACGAGGTACGGCTCACCTTGAAAAGTTAAACAAACTAAAAAGTGGGTATAAGGCGGGTTGTTCCAACGAACTACGACCCTAAAGGAGATAGGTTCTTAAAAGTACCGTGCTTTCCTTCTCCTCCGCTCACCTGTGCGTTTATCTTTTTGAGAGCTACCGTGAAGTAAGTAGATTATTTGGTTGAAGTTGTCCTACCTCATTGTCCGTTAAAATAAATTGTGAATAAATCATTGAAAAACCAAAAAATTAGTGTAAATTTTCTTTTTAAATTTCTATTTTGTGCATGCACACTCGTTCTCAAGCCCGTAAACGTCGACAATAGTATGTCCGACAAACTTCTGTTGAATCACCCAATCTTGAGAAACTAAATAACAATCAAGAAACTTTCAATCCTCCCGTAGTTACGATGACCGATAATCGTACTATAGCGCAATTACTCGAAGCACCCACCGAGGGTTACGAGGATGCGATCGTTGTTCCCGAAATCACCGCGAACAACTTTGAGATCAAGCATGGTCTACTTAATCTTGTTCAAAACAAGCAATTCTTTAGACATGATAAAGAAGACCCACATGCTCACATCCGATATTTCAACAAGATCACTTCTACGATAAAGTTCCCGAACATCCTGAGTACGTCGGTTAAGCTTATGACTTTCATAAAAAGTCATAGTTGTAAAAATTCCTTATTTTCACGTCCTTAATAAGTTTGTTAAAAAAGTTTTCAAAAAAAAGGGGGGGAAGGTGGAAGTCCAAGGGAGCAGGGCTCGAACCCTGGACCTCAACACCCTCTATCCTTTATAAACACACACTCTACCGCTGTGCTACAATAGCTCATCCGGTAGAGTGTTTGTTTATCAAATTTATAAAGCTTTTTTGGCCTTTAAGCTTATAAGCCTTTTCGGGCTTATTCTAGCTTATTGAGATAAGCTGGAATTTTCATTTTATGTTTTCCTAGGATTGTCTTAGCTTATTTTAATTTCTGCAATTTTTTCAAATTTTTATAAAATCGTTTAGTATATTTTATAATTTATTTTCATTAAAAACTTAAAAAATTCATAAAAAATAAAAAAAAAGTCAGAAAAATATAATTTTTTTAAAAATTTTATTTTGTCATATAGTTTCTAGGAAAAATATTTGTTTCCCCGTAGGATCATTTTTCCAAATTTTCATTTTTTAAAGAACGGGATTCGTTCTCGTTTTTCTTTTGACTCGTTTTTGGTCCAAACGAACTCCGTTTTTAGTTTAGTTTTTTTTAAACTTCGTTTTTAGTCAAGTAGAATCTATTTTTAGTTTTAAAATTGTTCTAGGGTTAAAATTGCAAAATTTAGGTTTTTGACCCTCGTTTTACGTTCCATTTTAGGATTTAAGCGTTATAGCTTTCGCTTTTAGGTTTAATTTATTCGTTTTTGCATTTTTAATCATAGTAATAGAAAAATCCAATCAATCATCGTTCTATTCAAGCATCTATTATCAACTCGTCATACGATTCTCAAATTGTACACCTCGTTGGGACATACGACCCGGGAATCATACTTCCGGAAACATATATATTTTAATTTGTGAATACTTGACCAATCCTTGGCTAAGGGTATTTGGTTGATTATTTTCCTATATTATTATATATATATATATATTATAGACGAATCAATTTTTGGCGCCGTTGTCGGGGAGGCAGGGAAACGATTATCGTAACGTTTGACAATTTGTGTTTGAATTTGTGAATATTTCCTCTATTTTTATAAAAATATAAAAAATACAAAAATAATTTTCATGTTCTTTTATTAATATAATTATCATATAAAACCAAAAAAATCCATAAAAAGAAATAATAAATAAATTCACCAAGTTGGTAAAAGAACACCAACGTATAATACTTTCCATTGAAGTATTATCCATCAATAAGTTCCCGAACAAAAGATTCAAAAACTTGCCATTTGTGTCACTTACGAGGTACGTCTCACCTTGAAAAGTTAAACAAACTAAAAAGTGGGTATAAGGCGGGTTGTTCCAACGAACTACGACCCTAAAGGAGATAGGTTCTTAAAAGTATCGTGCTTTCCTTCTCCTCCGCTCACCTGTGCGTTTATCTTTTTGAGAGCTACCGTGAAGTAAGTAGATTATTTGGTTGAAGTTGTCCTACCTCATTGTCCGTTAAAATAAATTGTGAATAAATCATTGAAAAACCAAAAAATTAGTGTAAATTTTCTTTTTATATTTCTATTTTGTGCATGCACACTCGTTCTCAAGCCCGTAAACGTCTACAACAGTAAGTCCGACAAACTTCTGTTGAATCACCCAATCTTGAAAAACCAAATAACAATCAAGAAACTTTCAATCCTCCAGTAGTTACGATGACCGATAATCGTACTATAGCGTAATTACTCGAAGCACCCACCGAGGGTTACGAGGATGCGATCGTTGTTCCCGAAATCACCGCGAACAACTTTGAGATCAAGCATGGTCTACTTAATCTTGTTCAAAACAAGCAATTCTTTGGACATGATAAAGAAGACCCACATGCTCACATCTGATATTTCAACAAGATCACTTCTACGATAAAGTTCCCGAACATCCCGAGTACGTCGGTTAAGCTTATGACTTTCATAAAAAGTCATAGTTGTAAAAATTCCTTATTTTCACGTCCTTAATAAGTTTGTTAAAAAAGTTTTCAAAAAAAAAGGGGGAAGGTTGAACTCCAAGGGAGCAGGGCTCGAACCCTGGACCTCAACACCCTCTACCCTTTATAAACACACACTCTACCGCTGTGCTACAATAGCTCATCCGGTAGAGTGTTTGTTTATCAAATTTATAAAGCTTTTTTGGCCTTTAAGCTTATAAGCCTTTTCGGGCTTATTCCAGCTTATTGAGATAAGCTGGAATTTTCATTTTATGTTTTCCTAGGATTGTCTTAGTTATTTTAATTTCTGCAATTTTTTCAAATTTTTATAAAATCGTTTAGTATTTCTTATAATTTATTTTCATTAAAAACTTAAAAAATTCATAAAAAATAAAATAAAAGTCAGAAAAATATAAAATTTTTTTGTAAAATTTTATTTTGTCATATAGTTTCTAGGAAAAATATTTGTTTCCCCGTAGGATCATTTTTCAAAATTTTTATATTTTAAAGAAAGGGATTCGTTCTCGTTTTTCTTTTGACTCGTTTTTGGTCCAAACGAACTCCGTTTTTAGTTTAGTTTTTTTTAAACTTCGTTTTTAGTCAAGTAGAATCTATTTTTAGTTTTAAATTGTTCTAGGGTTAAAATTGCAAAATTTAGGTTTTTGACCTTCGTTTTACGTTTCATTTTAGGATTTAAGCGTTATAGCTTTCGCTTTTAGGTTTAATTTATTCGTTTTTGCATTTTTAATCATAGTAATAGAAAAATCCAGTCAATCATCGTTCTATTCAAGCATCAATTATCAACTCGTCATACGATTCTCAAATTGCACACCTCGTTGGGACATACGACCCGGGAATCATACTTCCAGAAACATATATATTTTAATTTGTGAATACTTGACCAATCCTTGGCTAAGGGTATTTGGTTGATTATTTTCCTATATTATTATATATATATTATTGACGAATCAATTTTTGGCGCCGTTGCCATGGAGGCAGGGAAACGATTATCGTAACGTTTGACAATTTGTGTTTGAATTTGTGAATATATCCTCTAGTTTTATAAAATTATAAAAAATACAAAAATAATTTTCATGTTCTTTTATTAATATAATTATCATATAAAACCAAAAAAAAATTCCATAAAAAGAAATAATAAATAAATTCACCAAGTTGGTAAAAGAACACCAACGTATAATACTTTCCATTGAAGTATTATCCATCAATAAGTTCCCGAACAAAAGATTCAAAAACTTGCCATTTGTGTCACTTACGAGGTACGTCTCACCTTGAAAAGTTAAACAAACTAAAAAATAGGTATAAGGCGGGTTGTTCCAACGAACTACGACCCTAAAGGAGATAGGTTCTTAAAAGTATCGTGCTTTCCTTCTCCTCCGCTCACCTGTGCGTTTATCTTTTTGAGAGCTACCGTGAAGTAAGTAGATTATTTGGTTGAAGTTGTCCTACCTCATTGTCCGTTAAAATACATTGTGAATAAATCATTGAAAAAACCAAAAAAAAAATTAGTGTAAATTTTCTTTTTATATTTCTATTTTGTGCATGCGCACTCGTTCTCAAGCCCGTAAACGTCGACAACAACAAGTCCGACAAACTTCTGTTGAATCACCCAATCTTAAGAAACCAAATAACAATCAAGAAACTTTCAATCCTCCCGTAGTTACGATGACCGATAATCGTATAATAGCGCAATTACTCGAAGCACCCACCGAGGGTTACGAGGATGCGATCGTTGTTCCCGAAATCACCGCGAACAACTTTGAGATCAAGCATGGTCTACTTAATCTTGTTCAAAACAAGCAATTTTTTGGACATGATAAAGAAGACCCACATGCTCACATCCGATATTTCAACAAGATCACTTCTATGATAAAGTTCCCAAACATCCTGAGTACGTCGGTTAAGCTTATGCTTTTCTGATTTTCCCTCGAAGGGGCCGCCCGAATTTGGCTTGAAAAAGAACCCCCTCGATCGATTCTTACATGGGATGATCTTGTTTTGAAATTCATTAACAAATTCTTCCATCCCTCTAAAACAACAAATCTTTGAAATGATATCACGAGATTTCAACAAAAATTTGATGAAACGTTTTACGAGGCATAGGACTGATTCAATGATCTTCTTAGGGGATGCCCGCATCATGGGTTTTCAGAATTGCATCAACTCGATACATTCTATAATGCCCTAAACTCGAATGATCAAGATTCATTGAACTCTGCTGCGGGTGGTACCTTTTTGGATAAAATGCCTCAAGAATGCCTAAAAATCATCGAGAGCAAGTCCAAAGTTCATCAATCATGAAGCAAGACAGTCATTGCCAAAGTGAGTACGAGCTCTTCTACCTCAGCAGTTTCATCTGATGTTGCTGAACTTAAAGATATGGTTAGAGCATTGTTTCTCGATAAGAAAAACCAAACCCCAGCTCCCACTCCTGTAAAAGCGGTCGAGCAAAGTTGTGTAACTTGCGGGGGTGGTCATTCTTACCAAAATTGTCTAGCCACCAATGGCAACGTTTATCGTGACAATATCCAAGAGTATGTGTCACTAGCCGCCGCGGGTAATTTTAATCAAGGAACCGGTTACCGACCTCAGATGGTTGCGAATCAAATTCGACCTCCCGGTTTTCCTCCCGTTCAAAACCATCAAGGAAATAATCAAAACAATTTCAACCGGGGAAATAATTACAATCAAAACCGAGGGAATAATTACAACCAAATCCAAATTCATCGTCCCCAGGTTAATCAACCACCAGCTTACCAAGCTCTTGTTCCTCAGACACAAGGTGTGTCAAAAACTGATTTTGAAAACTACGTCACAGCTAATGATGCGGTTTTGAGGAATATGCAAAACCAAGGCCAAACCCTGCAAAACCAAATAGCCAATTTAACAGACATGTTTTCCAAGTTCGTGACTTCTAATACCACCTTTACTTCGGGTTCGAGAACTCTCTCGGGTAACACCGTTACTAACCTGAAGGAGGATTTGAAAGGTATCACCACCCGAAGTGGTATTACTTATCAAGGACCCAAGACTCCTTCCACTTCATCTTTGTCTCCGAAAGTAATGAATCGTGATACCGAGGTTACAAAGGACACGATGCGACCTACTAATAACGAAAGCACCAAAGACGTCCAACCTCCGGTTGTTCAAGTCCAATCTCGTAATCCAATTTCTGAGCCCGTAGTTGCCCCGTTAGTGCTCCGATGCCTAACCAGAAAACATCAATTCCATTTCCTTCAAGAAGAAATGATGAAAGGCGCTGAGAAAAAGCTAACGATCAAATTGAGAAATTCTACGAAATTTTTAGAGATTTGAGTTTCCAAATTAGCTTTACGGATGGCTTGATGCTTATGCCAAAATTTGCCTCGACTCTAAAAACTTTAATTGGAAACAAAGAAAAGTTGAGTGAAATGGCTAGAACTCCATTGAATGAGAATTGTTCGGCGGTCATCCTCAACAAGTTACCGAAAAAACTTGGAGACCCTGGCCAATTTCTTATTCCATGTGAATTTACCGAGATTAACACATGCAACGCCTTGGCCGATCTCGGCACGAGCATTAATCTTATGCCATATTCCGTATGGAAAGATCTCTCTCTTCCCGAACTAACCCCAAATTGTATGACGCTAGAGTTAGCGGACCATTCAATCACTAAACCGATCTGTATCGCCAAAGACGTCTGTGTGATGGTGGGAAAATTCTAATTTCCAGCCGATTTCGTGGTCGTAGATTTTAAACCAGACCCTCGAGTACCTTTAATTCTCGGGAGGAGTTTCTTAAAGACCAGTCGTGCATTGATAGATGTTTACGAAGGTGAAATAACCCTTCGCGTTGGCAAAGAGGCCATCACATTTAATCTGGACCAAACTTCGAGATACACGACTAATTACAATCATATGACGGAAAACCGAATCGACATCATTGATATGGCAAGTGAAGAATACTCGCAAAAAGTTTTAGGTTTTTTTAATTCAGTTGCATACGGTAATCCTTCTCCGTATTACGATCCAATTGTTTCAAATTCTTCACCAACACTAACTCCTTTCAAGGATAGTGATTTTCTCCTTCTCGAAGAAGCCAATGCTTTTATAGCTATCAATGACGAGCCAATTTCACGGGAAATTGATGCTACTTACTATGATCCAGAGGGTGATATTCTTATTCTCGAAGCACTTCTCAATAGTGATATGTTACCTCCTCTTCCGAATCATAAAGATTATTCGCTTGGAATCCAGAAAGAACTTAAAGTTGTTGAAGCTAAAACTGTTAAATCGTCAATTGATGAGCCTTCCGAGGTTGAACTCAAGGACTTTCTACCTCATTTAGAATACACATTTAAAGGATGAGGAAAAGGCCGCTCTTATCAAGGTTCTAAAGTCTCACAAGCGAGCCATCGCTTGGAAACTCTCTGATATCAAGGGTGTTGACCCAGAGTTTTGTACTCACAAAATTCTTATGGAAGAGGACTACGAACCAACGGTTCAGAATCAAAGACAGGTAAACCCAAAAATCTACGACGTTATCAAAAAAGAGGTTGAAAAACTTCTTAACGCCGGATTAATTTATCCGATCTCTGACAGTTCATGTGTAAGCCCGGTGCACTATATACCGAAGAAGGGTGGCATAACCGTCATCAAGAATGATGAAAATGATTTGATACCAACTCGATTGGTCAAGGGGTGGAGAGTGTGCATTGACTATAAGAAGTTAAATGAAGCCACCCGAAAAGACCACTTCCCATTTCCCTTCTTGGATCAAATGTTCGAAAAATTCGCAGGAAATCAATATTATTGCTTCCTCGATGACTTCTCGGGTTATTTTCAGATTCCTATAAACCTGAAGGACCAAGAGAAGACAACATTTACTTGCCCATACGGAACGTTCACCTATCTCCGCATGCCTTTTGGGTTATGCAATGCACCCGACACGTTTCAACGATGTATGATGGCAATCTTCCATGACATGATCGAAAAGATAATGGAAGTGTTCATGGATGACTTCTCGGTCTTCAGGGATTCTTTCTCTACATGCCTATCCCATTTGGAAAAGATGTTAAAACGATGTGAAGACACCAATTTGGCCTTAAACTAGGAGAAAATCCATTTTATGGTGAAAGAAAGCATTGTTCTTGGACACAAAATCTCTAAGTCGGGAATTGAGGTCGATCGAGCTAAAGTTGACATTATAGCTAAGCTCCCGCACCCGACTACAGTCAAAGGTGTCTATAGTTTTCTTGGGCATGCCGGTTTTTACCGACGTTTCATATAATACTTTTCAAAAATTGTCCGTCCAATGACCCACTTGCTCAAAAAAAAGACTCCATTTTTCTTCTCAAAAGAGTGTATCGAATCCTTTAATACACTTAAAAGAAAATTGACTGAGGCTCCAATTTTGATTGCTCCCGACTGGGACTTGCCCTTCGAACTCATGTGTGATGCAAGTGAATTTGCAATTGGGGCAGTCCTAGGGCAATGAAAAAACAAGCATTTCCAACCAATTTAATATGCCAACAAAACAATAACCGAAGCTCAAGCACACTACACTACGACCGAAAAAGAATTACTTGCCGTAGTATACGCTTTTGAGAAGTTTCGATCATATCTCATTTTGTCCAAGAGCATAGTGTACACGGACCATTCTGCTATAAAGTATCTCTTTGCTAAGAAGGATGCTAAGCCAAGACTAATGCGGTGGATCCTTTTGCTCCAAGAATTTGATGTTGAGATCCGAGACAAAAAAAGGAGCAGAGAATCTAGCCGCCGATCATCTTTCCAAACTTGAGAACCCTCCCAAAATGAGTTCGAGAATAAAGAAATCATGGAAATATTTCCACTCGAAACTCTTGGATCGGTTGCTCTTCGTGATTATAGTACCCCATGGTTTGTAGATTTCGCAAACTACCATACAAGGAACTTCATTGTCAAAGGAATGTCGTCCCAACAGAAAAACAAATTTTTCAAAGATGTCAAACATTATTTCTGGGACGACCCCTTTCTATTCAAGATATGTGCTGACCAAGTAATTAGGCGTTGTGTTTCGAGGAAAGAAGCTTTTGACATTCTCAAAGCTTGCCACAGTGGACCCACCGGGGGACACTACGATGCCAATTACACCGCTAAAAAGATCTTCGATTCAGGATTTTATTAGCCCACAATCTACAAGGATGTCCACGACTTTGTCACTCGATGTGACATTTGTCAACGTCAAGGCAAAATTTCGCAACGTGATGAGATGCCACAAAACTCTATCTAAGTTTGCGAAATCTTTGACATTTGGGGCATAGATTTTATGGGGCCGTTCTCGTCTTCAAGAGGGAACAAATATATACTCATGGCCGTTGATTACCTGTCAAAATGGGTTGAAGCGAAAGCGCTCCCCACCAACGACGCCCGAGTTGTTTGCAAATTTCTTAAAACTTTCTTCTCCAGATTTGGTACCCCCGTGCAATCATAAGTTATCGCAGAACCTATTTTTGCAATGACCAGTTCACAAAGGTCATGCTTAAATACGGATTCACTCATCGTCTCTCCACCGCATATCATCCACAAACAAGTGGGAAAGTTGAGGTATCGAATAGTGGCTTAAAACGAATTCTTGAAAGGATCGTGGTTGAAAATCATGCCTCTTGGTCGGACAAACTGGATGACGCTCTCTGGGCCATCTGTACGGCTTACAAAACACCCATCGGGTGCACTCCGTATAAGCTTATATATGGAAAGGGATGTCATCTACCGGTTGAGTTATAGAACAAAGCTTACTGGGCCCTTAAGCATACAAACTTTGATATCAAAACCGTGGGTGATCACAGAAAAGTTCAGCTCAATGAACATAATGAACTTCGTGATCATGCCTATGAAAACTCTTTGATCTATAAAGAGAAAACCAAGAGGATCCACGATGCCAAGATCAAAAACCGCATTTTCAACGTTGGTGATCAAGTTCTCCTCTTTAACTCTCGATTAAAGATTTTCTCCGGCAAGTTGAAATCCCGTTGGTCCGAACCATTTACCATTGTCCAAGTCTTTCCGTATGGCATCGTCGAGTTATCCCAAAACTCCGGGCCTAACTTCAAAGTAAATGGTCATCGTTTGAAACACTATTTTGGAGGGGACATACCAACCGAGGTTATCCCGGATCTCCAAACCTTCCCCGAGGACCAATAAATTTGGGGACCGGGTCAAGCATAGCGACCTTAAACAAGTGCTTCGTGGGAGGCACCCCATGCTTATCGGTAGTAGTATTATGTAGTAATGAATAAGTGTTTTTGTGTGAGGAGGCTCGCCTCTTCCATTACCTATGTTTTGTGTTTTTGTGTTGTATGTCTAGGATTTCTCGGATTGTGAAGACTCTCGTGCTCGCAGTTTTGCCCTTCATCCATAAGAGTTTCACATCCTCAGCTTCATTTTGGGAATCCAATATCCAAATCTTATCGACTAACGTTTTATCTTTTGGCACACTTAATAAACGGCCTTAGATTTATGTAGGTACCCCTTTTTAAACATCGAGGACGATGTTTAGTTCTAGTATGGGGGGAATCTTTGATTTGATTGTTGTCTGCAGCCGTTGTTGTCACGTAATCCCGTTTTTACCACCAAAATTTCTGCAAAAATACCAAAAAAATTAAAAAAATTAAAAAAATTCAAAAATAAAATAAGTGTTTTGTCATAGTTTTGACTTTCCCAATGGGTAGAATGAGAATAAATTTTGACTCGATCGGACATGTTGAGCCCTAGCTTTGTCCCTTAACCATTTAATAAACGAACGTTTATTAGGTTAAGCATTCGCGGATCCTTTTATTAAGGATTTTAAATTTGTGAAGAACGAGAAATGATAGTGTTATTTACAAGTAAGATGCTAAACAAGGATTATTTAGAAATCTTAAAAGCTTATAAGTGTAATTTGTCGCTTTTTCTCCCCTAAGCTCTTAACCTGACTAATAAACATGCTTAATTTTGCTTTAACTTTAAACCGACGTTTTCTAAAAAGAAGCTCTTTCGGAAACGAAAATATTCGTCTTAGTTCAGCTTTATACTTGAGTTTCTAAAACGAAATTTTCTCTATTACGAAAAAAATATATATAAAAAAATGAAAAATAAGTGATGAAAAGTATAAACTGTGGGCTAATAAAGGTTTACTGCATCTTGCCGGCTCACAACTGATGTTGCAGTCTTCACCGATGTTGCAGTCTTCAAAACAAAGCCCATAGTGAGATAATAAATGCCAAAGTGCATTCGTAAGTGTTATCAAATAAAGCCAATCGTCGACTACAAAGTCACGTACATCTTGTCGGAGGGCTTTATCCGTGGACCGTTGTTGTAGTCATGTAAATGATGACGGTAGTATAGTATATAACAAAAAATGACTAATAAGGAAAATTTAATGGTTAAGATTTCTTTTTCTAAACTGAAATATAATTTTGAACTAAGAATAACTTGCTGTAAGACTTCAAAAGTTTGTTGGTTGCCGTTGGTTGATTATTTCTAGGAATAATTGCACCAACGAGATCATTAAATTTTTGGATGTTTGCGTGCTTTGAGAGAGTTATTGTTTATTTAGCGTAAACTTAAGGAATTCGGCCTAAAAAGGGTGGTGTATCCCTGCTATTACATGCGAACATTCCTTCTGTGGGGTCTCACATGATTAATCTAAGCCGACTCTGGCTGGGATCTATCGAGCATAAGGCTGGTTGGTTGGGTGATATAGGTCTTTTCCCCAGTTTTCTTCAAAGAAATATGTTATGACATAAATTATACTAACTTTTAAAATTGTCGATCTAAATTTAACTTAAAATTAAGCACATTCACTCTAATTGAATAATTGTTGGGAGCCGAAAAGTTGACAAGTCATAGTTATAAGTAGTGTTAGCATCTTTACTGTACTTAACAGTGTGATTTCGTTTTTTTACGCTTAGTTTTGGGACTGTGAAAAAAAACGGGACGATGAATTTATCCGTCAGGATATCCGTAGATTATTCTATGGGCGCTTCTCATTCTATGATCCAGTGATTGATTAAATAAAGGAAGTCAAACAGGTAGTTAAGAAAAGAAAAAGGAAAATCAAAAAAAAATATTTAGGGATAGTTAGTGTAAATATAAAAAATGGTGAAAACAAGACTTGTCGAAGCTAATGATTCTTTAGTTCCCCTTGACGAACGCTTAGCTACTTTTCGAGGTTATTAGTCGAGGGGGATTGAGATTCGTGGTTTTCTTAAGTTTTTACTTCATAACATTGCGTGAGGACACGACAATATCTTAGTATGGGGGATTTTGGTATGTGTGTCATTACACATAGCTTTTACCTTTAAAAAATCGGACCCTAACGACCAAAAAACGCACATAAATTGCCATAAATATGATGGTTTTTGTGTTTGTACTATGCAGGTACCAGATATTTACTAAAAGACAAAAATCAAAGCCAAACCGGACAAAACCGAGCACGGATTTGGAAAGAGCGCGAAAAACTTAGGCCAAGGGTACAAAAGGATTGAAAATGGAGCTCAAACGGAAATTACCGGATCGACTCGACAAGTTCTGGTGCTTTTAATGGAGTCAGACGTAAGTTCAAGTCTACCGACAAAGTCAAGTCAAAGCCCAAGTCAACCCCGACAAAGTCAAAGTCAAAAGAAAAGTAAAAGCAAAGCCAAAATACAACTTTAGGGACTGAATTTGCCAAGTCCTTAAAGTTGGATTTCAAAGACTTGAAGACAAAAGTGGTATTTATAATTTTAGGGGCCAAATCTGCCAATTCCCTAAAAGTTATACACCACAAGGACTTATTTTGAAATACCACTTATATGATGGAGGGACTGACTCTGCCAAATTCGCCAAAGATTAATACACAAGGACCAAACTTGCAAAAGGGATTATACCTTTAAGGGACCTAAACCTGCCTCTTCCCCAAACTTTACCCCTGTTACCCACAAACTAAATTTCCCGCCAATAAACCCAAAGATATGTCACGGGCTTTCTTCCCTACTTTTACCCTGCAAATCCCATATTACCCATTGGGTAATAGCCTCTTCCCCTCCCCACTAAAACCCTAGATATATCTTACCTTTCCAAGTTGGCAATCCCACAAGTTTCAAGGTTAATCCAACGAATGGTATGAAATCAAAGAAGCACAAAGTGATTCAAGGGCTAAGATTGATGATTGATTTACCTCACAAAACAAACACAACAAGCACAAAGGCTTGAAGGCTCGGCTTATAAAAGAAAAGAAGGCAGAGAACAGAACAAAAGATATCTAGGAGAGTAGTTTACTTTAAAATGTTTTAATTTTTATGTCTTTTAAGTATTGTCTTTAAATTTCAGTTTATACTCATTATTACATGATGACAAATTAGTTTTTCAAGTTATTTTAGATTCTGTCTTTTAAGCTTTATGCATTTAACATTATTGTTTAAGCTATTTCCATAATGCTCTCATAAGCCTTTGCAATTGTTTTATCATTTAAGTTTTTACAAAGCTTTTTCCACTTAAATGTTTCTATAAAAGGGGGAAAATGCGTCAAGAACATTTTGTGATGCAATGCAAAATTAAGGTAGCTTGTTTAATGCTAATGGTCGTAAGCACTTAGGATTGGTTTAAAAGCTTTTGGGAAAGCTTATTTGGTATAGCCTAAAGCATTGGAACCAATTTGTAGATTCTATCTTTGCCAATTTTTTGATTAAGTACTGTTCATTTCCTTATTTTTACTGCTTTATTATGCTTGTTTATGCTTAATTTATGTTTGTTTATTCTTAATGTCTTTGTTTTAGCTTATTTGCCCTTTGTTTTAAGTTTTTCTTTAAAAACTGTCCATTTTTAGCTAAAATGCCTTTTGCTTATTTGATTATTTTAAATACTTATTTTTGTTTGAGAAATTGCTTTTTATATGCTTAATATGCTAGTTGTTATCTATCTTCAAAGGTTCTGAGCTGAAAAAACTACCTTTTTAGCTTTAAAAAGCCCTTTCAGTTTTAAGGAGTGTTTGGGTTAAGCCCCAATTGGGTCATTCTGGGAGATAAAACCCTTTGGGTTCATTTTGGCCCGCTTAACATTTACCTATTTTTAAGTATAAAAAGTCAGTTGATTTTAAGTTTTATAAGTTTAATGTTTGGTTAGGTTTTTATGGAAACACCCTTTGAAACTGTGGTAACACAGTTAATTCAAAGGGGCTTAATTTGTTAGGCTTGTTTAAATTCGCTTTTGGGTCTGTTTTTGAGTTCAACTTAGTGTCAAATTAGAATAGCCAAAGTCCCTTTGTTGTTTGTTAAGTCTAGGCCAAAATCTGTCAACTCTTAGTAAGTCTTTCATAGATAAATAAAATTTTGCCTTTTTAATTTTCCATGTACAATCCTTTAACTATGATTTTAGCTTATGAATTTTTGAGCACAAGCTCATTAGGAGCTTGTCTCTGTCTGTTTTAGCTTATCTTTCATTTGCAAGCTTATTTGCTAGCTTAAACCAAGGGCTGCAATCAGCCCTTTGGGTCTGCCAACAATGGGTGCCCTGGTGCAAAAGCCCTTTTTGACAGCCCTTGTTAGCTGTCCATTTGCTTATCAAAGTCTTTGCAATTTCCATTTTTAGATAGCTTATAGGCTGTGCTTTAAGCCCCTAGAAGCTCAGCCATTGGGATACTCACTCTAAGGGCTTAAAAATAAGCCCTAAAAGTGCCCCCAAGGGCCTGTTTGGCCTGTAGCCTAACCCTTTAGGCTTATTTGCTTATTTCAGCCTATTTCTCTGTCAATTTAGCTTATTTAAGTTTAGATTAGCTTATTGGGTTAGGTTGAGCTTATTTTACCTATTTGTGCTTTGTTTAATGCTTATGCTAGCTTATTTGAGTGTTTAGTTAAAAATCTAAGTGTTTAGCCCTTTTGGCTTATCTGTCTCATTTGAGCTTTTCTGCCTGTTTTGTGTTTGCATAAATTTAAGCTTATAGGTGCTTATTAGGCCAGGTTAGTTTTATTTCTCTAGTATTTCTCATTTTAGTTGCTCTTTTTGGCTTTAAAAATGCATACAGGTGTGTTTGTATTTAGCCTTAGTGGTAATTTAGCATTTTGCCAACTCTGTTTGCTTATATTTTGTGTTTATTCTGTTTAAATAAAAAATGTTGCCTTTTTTAAGGTACTTATTTTGGCTTATTAAAACAATCTCAAAAGAAAATTTTGAAAAAAATAAAAATGCCAGGCATTTGGCAGTAGAGGGAGACTCGAACTCGAGACACTCAACAATAACTTGCCGTTCAACTTTAAACCATTGTGCCGTTGGGTCCTTTTCTGTAAGACTTTGGGTGCTTGTCGTATTTATGGCTTTTTAGCCCAATAAAGCCATCAGCCGTTATTTGGGTTTATAGAACAACCTTATTTATAAGCGCTTTTCCACACCTGATTTTTCTTAGTTTCTTTGTAGTGTAATTTAATTTCTGAATTTTCTCAGAATTTTTATAAAATTTAGTATTTTTTGATAATTTATTTTTATTTAAAACTTAAATAATTCATTAATAAAATAAAGTAAAGTCCAGAAAATTAAATATTAAAAAAATAAATTCTTTTATTAATTGGATCTAGGAAAATTAAATTCGCATTTGTAGGTTTTTTTTTCAATACTTTCACTTTTTAAAAGAAACGAGATTTCGTTCTCATTCTGGTTTTGGACTCGTTTTTGTCTTAAATCACTCCGTTTTTGATCTAGTTTTTTTTTAAACTTGTTTTTAGTCTCTTAGGACCCATTAAAGGTGAAAACATTCTTTTAGGATAATTGAATAATTAGGTTTTTGAACTCGCGTTTTTATGTTTTCGTCTACGTTTTAGATTTTTAAAATATTCTAGCTTTGGCTTTTTTGGTTTTTCTTCTAATCGTTTTTGCATTTTTAATTGTAGTAATAGAAAAACCATATCATATCCTCATTTCAAGTCAAACATTCGATTATCTATTCGTCATTCGACTTTTCAATTGCTACACCTCGTTGGACATAACGAACCCTGGAAATCAACTTACTGGTTACATATATTTTATTTTGTGAATTCTTAACCATTCTTGGCTGAAAGGTATTTGGTTTGATTGTTTGGGGGCTTATGTTTTTATTTATTAATACTATTCATAGAATCAATTTTTGGCCGCCGTTGCGGGGAGGATGTGAACGTTTTTTTGTTAAGTTTGACAAATTTGTGTTTGAATTTGTGAATATTTCTTTTATTTTCATAAAGTTATAAAAAAAATAAAAAATATATTTTCCATTTTCTTGGTATATTATATATTATTAAAACAAGAAAAAATACAAAAATATAAAAAAACACTGTCTTAAATCTGAGAATAAAATTCATCAATTATATAATACTTTTACTAAAGTATTATCATAAATTCTCTAACCAAATATTCAAAAACTTGCCTTTTGTGTCACTTGCGAGGTACGGCTCACATTTGAAAGTTAAACAAACTATAAAAGGGGTATAGGAGGGTGTTTCCACTCGGAACTACGACCGAAAAGGGTAACAGCTTCGCGCTAATCCCTCTCCTCTGCTCCTTTGTGAGTTTTTCTTTCAAAGAGCTACCGTGAAGCTTGCTGATTATCTGGTTTAAGTTGTCTTATCTAGTTTCTGTCCATTTGTAAAATATGTTGTTTAAATTAAATTCGAAAAACCAAATACATCTTCTTTTTCTTTCGATCTGTAATTCTTTTCTTATATCTCTCTTAACGTTTAATTCTTATGACGTCATTCGATTATCGTTGAATCCGTGTAGCTTACGCATTAAAAGAATGCCTCTCTTGTGGAGCTTTGTATCACTTCAAACTGTTGGTTGTTCGAAAGGAGTCTTGATGTACAAGATTCTTGTTCTCCAAAACCCGTATCGTCTCTGCGAACCCTTAAATTTGAAAAAATTTGCCTCGATGGTGGTAGCCCAGTGCTTGGTCTATATTGGCGACAAGGTGACTCTAATACGAAAGACATTGAGGAGACTTTTCCTTCAAGATACTTCCGAGTCAAACGATGTATTAATACAACGTTGTTAATGCTCATCAAGAGCCATTCGTTGTAAAACTGGACCCCGGTGGTAATTCACAAAGTCCTCCACAAATTGACCATTGTTGCTACTTGAGTGCTGGTGATTCATTTAGATGGAATCTTTTGGTCGACGATTGCACTTGTAAGTCTTGTGGGAAAGTGCTCATATTGGCTTATTAGCTAGAAAATTTCTATGATTATCACTAAATCCGGAAACCATGCAACAATCAAACATTTGGTGAGCCCTACAAAACTTGCAAAGTTTGCAAAACCAATATCTTCTTGGTTACTTGCCAAAAATATGGGTTGTTAATGAATACAATGGAGTTTGTTTTTATTGTTCGATTGGAAATTAGAACACCCAAGTAATTTTTCAAAACTCCGTTTTTTCATATGACTTTCAAAATTTGCAACCACCCCACACACTATGAACCATTCTTTGTGATGAGTTTTTTGCGAGTTGGGACGTGCTCGGTTATGGTACTATTGTTAATACCGCAAGACTATGATGAGTTCTCCCACAAAATTACCCCATGTTTTCAACAACGAAGCGATTTGTTGTTATTTGTTGTGAAAATTGCGGGGACCTCAGATATGTTCAGTGTCTACCGATGAATGAAGACTATTATCATGAGCAAACATTCTGCTATGATCCTAATTCTTTAGTTTTGACCAATTTTAACCCCCGTAATATACCGTCTATCATCCAATCTTCATTTCTTCAAAATGACTCTTCTTAATTCTCAAATATGCTTCTGGAACAAATGACAACCTTAACGTGATTGGTTGTAAGTGATACAAAAAGAAGGAAGAGAAAATGGCGAATTGCGGAAGATGCAAGCGTAAAAGATCGATATTGGAAGATTCCATTTGCTATTGATAATGACGAAGACGATCCATTGCACTCTCCCCTATTTGTACAATTCGAGGAACCGATAACTTCTCTTAGTATGGGGACGAGCATCTTGACCACTATTCAGCAATGGAATCAGTGGAGTAATATAAGTCCTAGTTGGAGGACCTTGTCACTATCCAAAAGTGAGTCCTAGAGGTATTACGAGACAAAAATGTGATGTGCCTCTTTATGAAAATTACCACCCTTTTATGGCTCTCATGAACATTCTGAGTATGGTTGTCAATTCCAACGATAATAATTCTTCAAGTGATGACGATTCTCCCTATGGTGAGGATATCGATTATGTCGATGCATCACCTCTCGATGTCGAGATCGTCAGCTTAGAGGTGGTGGATATTGTTGTTCCGAAAGTTGGAAGGATTGATGATGATATTCTTTTAACAATCAAAGACGATATCCTTCGTGAAAAATTGTTGAATGTCAATCTTCTTATTGCTAAGATCGATGCATTAAGAGATAATCCCACTCCATCTTTCGATGTTGTAACCAAGTCTACCTCCACATTTTCTAATCTTTTCTTGGAGGAGACTAACACCTTTGATAATTCTATTCCCGAATCTAAAACTTTCCCGCTTTAATTATAGTAGAGATTATTAGTGGCAGTCCCACTACTCATTCTGTTATCTCTTCGGAATATAAAGCTTTCTATGTTGATAACAATCATTTTAAAGAAAAGAGTAGTGGCAGTACCACTACTCATGTTGATTTTTCTCGATATAACTCGTTTATTTGATCTTTCGAATGATCAGTTTCCTCCTGCCGATAGGAGTGGCCTTATATTCATGAGGGTTCGGCGATGAAACTACGCTCACATCATGTCTCTTCCGATCTAAATGTTTCAAATTAAGATTGAGCCCGATCCGGGAGATTTGTACTTCTATTGACTCGGATTCGTTAAGAATGTGTCTTACGGACTATATGTGGATCTTTTCTTAGAGGGATGACAATTTCTCTCTTCGCTTAGTGTATGGATCTTTCTTGTTTTCTCTCATATTCCGCTGTGTCCCTCCATATCTTCTCTCCACCGGGTATGAAATACCATTTTTGATCCCGGCATTCTCAATTTTATCATTCTTTTATGACGGATGATCTATCGGAGTGGAACTTTATCAAGTTCAATGTTTATCCAATGCATGAATGACTAAAGTCCGATGTGATTATTTATCATTCCACTGCATCCCATTTGGACCATCGGAATTCTCGGGGTTCGAGTCGTGGCTCTGGACTCGGTTTAACAAACAAGTGCCTTCGTGGGTGGCAACCCTGCATATCCAGTCTATCTTCTTTCTTTTTGCTATATAAGTGTTTTTGTGTTGTGATGTGGCTCGCTATTATTGTGTTTGTATGTTTTGTGGTTTTATTGTCCAGGTATTCCCCGGATTGTGAGACTTCGGTTTTGTCCTTCCTGAGTTTCACATCCTCAGCTTCATTTAGGGAATCCGATATCCAAATCTAATCGACTAAACATTTTATCTTTTGGCCACCATCAGAATAAACGGCTTAGATTTACGTAGGTACCCTTTTAAAACATCAAGGCCATGTTTAGTTCTTGTATGGGGGGGATCTTCGATTTGATTTGTTGCCTGAGCCGTTGTTGTCACGTTAATCCGTTTATACCACCAATTTTTTTTTGCAATTAAATTATCCAAAAAAAATGAAAAAAATTTTAAAATTTTTTAAAAATAAAATAAGTGTTTTGTCACAATTTTGACTTACCCAAAGGGTAGAATGAGAATAAAATTTTGACTCAATCGGGCGTGTTGAGCCCTAGCTTTGTCCCTTAACCATTTAATAAATGAAAGTTTATTAGGCTAAGCATTCGCGGATCCTTTTATTAGGGATTTTAAATTTGCGAAAAAACGAGAATTGATTAGTGTTATTTACAAGTGCTGGATCGCCAGACCTAAACAGGATTATTTGGAAATCTTAAAGCTTATAAGTTGAAACTTGTAGCTTTTTCTCCCGAAGAAGCTTTAACTGGACTAATAATATTGTGCTTAATTTTGCTTTAACTTTAAACCGACGTTTTCTAAAAAGAAGCTCTTTCGGAAACAAAAATATTCATCTTAGTTCAGCTTTATACTTGAGTTTCTAAAACGAAATTTTCTCTATTACGGAAAATATGTTGCGAAAAAAAAATATAGAAAAAAAAGGAAAAAAATGAAAAAAAATGAAAGATGATAGAACTATGGGTGATAAAGGTTTACTGCATCTTGCCAGCTCACAAAGATGTTGCAGTCTTTAAAACAAAGCCCATAGTGAGATAATAAATGCCAAAGTGCATTCGTAAGTGTTATCAATAAAAAGCCGTCGTCAGACTAAGTCACTACATCTTGTCGGAGGCGTGGCCGATGTTGTAGTCATGTAAATGATGCGTAGTTTAGTATTATAGCTCAATAAATGATAATAGGAAAATTTAATGGTTAAGATTTCTTTTTCTAAACTCAAGTATAATTTTGAACTAAGAATAACTTGCTTTAAGACTTCAAAAGTTTGTTGGTTGCCGTTGGTTGATTATTTCTAGGAATAATTGCACCAATGAGATCATTAATTTTTTGATGTTTGCGTTGCGTTGAGTAGTGATTGTTATTAGCGGTAAATTAAGAATTCGGCTAAAAGGGTGGAGGTATCCCGACTATTACATTCGTGAACATTCTCCTATGGGGTCTCAAACCTGATAAACCTAAGTCCGACTCGGCTGGGATCTATCGAGATATGCTGTGGGGGGGGGGGGGGGGGGGGGGGGGGGTGGTTGGTGGGTCGATCTAGTCTTTTCCCGAGATTTCTTCATAAATATGTTATGCACATAAAATTTATATACTTTCTAAAAATGTCGATCGAAATTTTAACATTAAAATTAAGCACATTCAACTCTATTGAATAATTGTTTGGGAGCGAAAAAGTTGCAAGTATAGTTATAAGTAAGTGTTAGCATATTTACTTATACTTTAATCGTGATTTCGTTTTTACGAGTTTTAGTTTGGGACTAGTGGAAAAATCGGGGCGATGTATTATCCGGTCTAGGAGAGTAATCCGTCGATTTATTCTATGGCGTTCTCATTCAAGATCCCAGTGTTGATAAATAAAGGAAGTCAAACAGGTAGTTAAGAAAAGAAAAAGGAAAATAAAATTTTTTTTAGGGATAGTTAGTGTATAATATAAAAATGTGAATGAAAACAGGATTTCCTGTCAAGCTAATGATTCTTCGTTTTCCCTTGTCGAACGCTTTTAGTACTTCTTGAGGTTATTAGTCGAGGGGATGAGATTCAGTTGGTTTTCTTAAGTGTTTACTTCATAACATTGCGTGAGGACAGGCAAGTATCCTTAGTATGAGAATTTTGGTTTAGTGATGTAATTACATACCTTTTTACCTATTTAAATGCGGACCCTAAACGTACCATAAAACGCACATAATTTGCCATAAATATGCGTGTTTTTGTGTTTTATACTTATGCGGGTATCGGATATGCACTAAAATACAAAAATCAAAGCCGCAAACCGGACTAAAACCCAAGCAGGACGAATTTTGCAATCAATATATATAGGTTGAGGGGGCATTTCTGCCAAACCCTCAAACCTATATCACCACAAGGACCAAGTTTGCAATCAACCTTATATCTTTGAGGGACTTATGTTGCCAAAAGCCCAAACTTTCCCCTGTTATACCTACAACCAAATTTCCCGCCAAATTTACCCAAGAACACCTCACGTGTTTCTCCCCCCATCTTTACCCTGCAACACCAATTACACAAAGGGTAAACCTTACCCTTCACCTCCACTACCACCCCCATTTGCCATGTTGGCAATCTCACACCTTTCAAGCAATTTCGATGGTTGAGATGTCTACAAAAGAAGCACAAGATGAAATTAAGGGCTGGGATTAGCTTTGTCATTGCTCTCACACAACAAAAACACTTTGGTTTTTGTCTCTACAAAGAAACACAGCTGAGAAGACCAAGAAAAAGAATTTCGGCTATAAATAGGACCATTTTGTAAGCCTTTAAGGCATTCTAGCTTATTGTAGTTTAATTGTAGTTTTTATTAAGTCATTTACCTTTCTTATCAGCTTATTTTCAGCTTTGTAATGTTTTTTAAGAATTAATGAAAGTTTGAGGTTTATATGTTTAAAAGCCAAGTTTTTAATTCTAAGTCTTAAGCTATTAATTTGTGTTTAAATGTGTTTAAAAGCTTTCAATATAGCTTAATAATAAGCTGTTTCTCATTAAGCAACTAAAAAGTTAAGTAGTTAAGAGAAAATCACAAAAATCACTCTCAAATACACCACAGCTTATTTTATGGATGATAAGCCAGAAATGGATGGGCTTATGGACACCACCAGCTTATCTTTGATAAGCTGGAGCTTGTAGACAAAGCTTTTAAAAGCTTATTTGCCCTTGTTTAGAGCAAAGGGCTTTGTAAGTCTTCTTTCCTTCATTTTAAGCTTATTTTATTGCATTTGCTTATTTTCAGCTTATTTGTGCTTATCTCCTGTTCTAATGTGCTTATTTATGCTTATTATTGTTATTTAGTGCTTAAAATTCAGGTCTTATAGTTTAAAATCCAATTGTGCAAGTTTTCTTAAAATCTGTCATTTTTAGCTATTTAACTGTCAATCTTTCATTTGCTTATTTAAGTGCTTAAGTGTTATTGTATCTTGCTTATTTTAGCTTAACATTTATGTCTCATAAGTTGTCTTTGAGTTTCTTAGCTTAAATCACCTAATCTCAGCCTTTAAAAGCCCTTTTCAAGTCTTAAAGGGGTGTTTGGGACAAGACCCAAAATGGGTCAAATTGGGTTATGTCATGGGTTTGGTCTTTAAGACAGTTTCATTTAGCTTAAATTAGGTCTAATAATTAGTTTTAATCAGCATTATATTGTATATTAAAACTCAAATCCCAGTTTATATTATCTAAGTCTTAAATCTGAGTTGAATTTTTAGCTTTTGTAGAATACTTATTTTTGACCCTTACCTAAAATAGATGTTAGGCCTTATTTTCATGTCATTTTTAGGTATTTTAATGCCTTTGGTTAGTAGTAGAATAGGCTGCATTTGTAGTTTTTAGTTTAAGTCAAAATATGCATACTTAGTTAAAAAAGGGATTTTTAGCTTTTTCAAAAGCTAATTCTGGCTTATCCAGAATTTCAAACCTTTTTTTTAAGTCTTGATTATTGTTCTATGAACTTAAATCTTGATCTGTTTTTAGCTTATATCATCATAAGAATCCATTTGCTCACTTATTTTTAAGCTTAAAAAGTGGTCCAAAGACTGTTTTTCAAACAGTCTTAAGCTGAAAAGCTCAATTGGCTAATTTAAGCTTATGGCTTATTGATTTTGCTTATTTCTTAATGAATTAGGTATATTAAGTTAGTTTAGATAGCTTTGTAGGAATCTCAGCTTATTTTGATCTTATTTAAGCTTATTTGTTAATCTGCCAAAACTAAAAATTCCCCTTAGTGCTAAGCTGTCACTTTCAAGCTACTTTTCCTAGCTTATCTGTTGGTTTCAGTTTAAGCTCTTGGCTTTTCTAGAAAGCCCATAAGCTCTTTTATAAGCCCTAGGAGTCTCAAGCATTAGGACCCTCCCTAGATTGCTTATTTATAAGCCCAAAAGTGTCCCTCTGCCTGTTTAAGTAGCTAGTTTTAGAGTAAGTGTTCATTTGATCTCCTGAGCTTATGGCTCATTAAAATTGCTTATTTTGTGTTTATATCTGCTTATTATGTTAGTTTAGGCTTATTTTAGTTTATTGTAATCCTAAGTGTAGCTTATTAAAGCTTTTTCATCTTAAAGTATTTTTGGCAGGATTAACTCTTAAGTTAATACTGCCCCTTTTTAATTGCCTTTTTCTAGCTTATTAGTTGTTCAAAATAATTATAGATTGCTTTTTATTGTAGTTTTTTATGTCCTCTTTTCCTTTTTCTAGCTTTTAGGTTCTTAAGTGTCCATCCTAGGGCTTATAAATAAGCCCAAAGTTGTGCCTTTGTCTGTTTTGTATCTAGTTCTATGTCAGTAGGTGATTAAGCTTTTCTAAGCTTATTGCTCATTCAAACTTGCTTATTTGTCATCTGCATTTGCTTATTGTGATTAGCTTAGCCTTAGTTTCTAGCTTATTTGCATTCTAGTAGCTTAACAAATCCAAAAAAGAAAAAAATAAGCCATTTAGCTTAATAAGCCATTCTGTCTGTTTTAAGTGCTTTTTACAGCTTATTTATAAGCTTTCATAAAAAGTCATAGTTGTAAAAATTGCTTATTTTCACGTCCTTAATAAGTTTGTTAAAAAAGTTTTCAAAAAAAAAGGGGGAAGGTGGAAGTCCAAGGGAGCAGGGCTCGAACCCTGGACCTCAACACCCTCTACCCTTTATAAACACACACTCTACCGCTGTGCTACAATAGCTCATCCGGTAGAGTGTTTGTTTATCAAATTTATAAAGCCTTTTTGGCCTTTAAGCTTATAAGCCTTTTCGGGCTTATTCCAGCTTATTGAGATAAGCTGGAATTTTCATTTTATTTTTCCTAGGATTGTCTTAGCTTATTTTAATTTCTGCAATTTTTTCAAATTTTTATAAAATCGTTTAGTATTTTTTATAATTTATTTTCTTTTAAAACTTTAAAAAATCATAAAAACTAAAATATTAATCAGAAAAATATAAACTTTTTTTTTAAAAATTTTCTTTTGTCATATAGTTTCTAGGAAAAATATTTGTTTCCCCGTAGGATCATTTTTCCAAATTTTTATTTTTTTAAGAACGGGATTCGTTCCCGTTTTTCTTTTGACTCGTTTTTGGTCCAAACGAACTCCGTTTTTAGTCTAGTTTTTTTAAACTTCGTTTTTAGTCAAGTAGAATCTATTTTTAGTTTAAAATTGTTCTAGGGTTAAAATTGCAAAATTTAGGTTTTCGACCCTCGTTTTACGTTCCATTTTATGATTTAAGCGTTATAGCTTTCTTTTTTAGGTTTAATTTATTCGTTTTTGCATTTTTAATCATAGTAATAGAAAAATCCAATCAATCATCGTTCCATTCAAGCATCAATTATCAACTCGTCATACGATTCTCAAATTGCACACCTCGTTGGGACATACGACCCGGGAATCATACTTCCGGAAACATATATATTTTAATTTGTGAATACTTGACCAATCCTTGGCTAAGGGTAATTGGTTGATTGTTTGCTCATATATTATATATATACTATCATACGAATCAATTTTTGGCGCCGCTGCCGGGGAGGCTGTGAAACGATTATCGTAACGTTTGACAATTTGTGTTTGAATTTGTGAATATTTCTTCTATTTTTATAAAAATATAAAAAATACAAAAAATATTTTTCATTTTCTTTTATTAGTATAATTATCATATAAAACCAAAAAAAAAAACGGGAACATGAAAATTAAGGCAATTAAACTTAAAACACGAAAACGAGAACGTAAATTAAAAACGAATGTGACTTAAAACGGTGTTTGAATAGATGGTTGACACACCCGGACAGGTATATATGTTGTATTACTAAAAAGGTATTATGTAAAAGCATCCCTTAATTCTACAGAACTGAGCATGTTCTTTTATGTTCTTCCTTTTGACACTATTAAGTTACAAATTGCAGGATTAGTGGTAAGATTTTGCAGTCGAAGATGATCGCACAATCAGAAACCATTAGGATGCGATATCGCTACTTGAGCCATTATTTCTTGACAACAACATTCCAGGTATGTTGCCAGACATTAATTAGAAACTATTTGTTGTGAAAGTAGAAGGTAGATGACTACAAGATTATCTGGTATATGCTACAAATGTAATCCATATGTGATGTTTATGTCTTATTGGGTGTGCTAATTACTTACAACTTTGTGAAATTGATCTCTCTCGAATATTGGCTCTTAGGCCACTTTCTTCATTTGGGAGTTAGTTGAGAAATACAGAAAAGCAGAGGATGCGTGTTGCTAGAAAGGTGAGTGCATAGATTCGCTCTATTGACTTATTGTTATGCACACAAAGCAACAATAGGAGATATGGTCACTTTTTTCGCCTTAAAATGGTGACCAACGTGAAAATAATGTTTAAATATGAAGTTATGACTTTCCACATTTTTTAAACTATACTCGAAAGATATTGAAAACTATACTCTGTAATATTTTAAAAACCAATATTGATATTAAGATCATTATTGATATTAAGATCTTTCCAGTTACTTTAAAAACCATAAAATAAATGACAAACATTGCTATTATGCTTAAATTTTCTTTTTGTATAACTAGACGAGTACCCGCGCATAGCGGTGGGAATTCCTAGCGGTAAATAATTGTAGTGATAAAAAAGTTTATAGGTTATAAACAAAAAATAATAAAAGTTTGATGGTTTGGAGATTAAACATAATGTTTTGAAACCCGGTTCGACCCAACAGGTTCAACCGGTTCTGGTTGAAAAACGGGTCAACTTGTATTTATAAGCCACAAAGAATTACATATTACAAATCAGTTACCAATCACACATTTAATGTCATTAAATCCGGCCAAGATATTTTTGTCAAGTCATCAAATTTTACCAATCACATTTAATGTCAAGATTATTAGTTTCTAAGGCTTGTACATTTAGTTTTCAAAACTTGTACATTTTTAAGTTTTTCAAACGGGTTCAACTTTATTTATACAGGCCACAAGAATTCCCATATTACAAATCAGTTTACCAATCACACATTTAATGTCAATAAATCCACCAGATATTCTGCAAGTCATATACAATATTTTACCAATCACATTTAATGTCAAGATTATTAGTTTCTAAGGATTGTACATTTAGTTTCCAAAACTTGTACATTTCTAAGTTTTTCGTCACACATTTAATGTCAAGATTCTTAGTTTTCAAGACTTGTATATTTAGTTTTCAAGGCTTGTATATTTTTCAACTTTCAACATCCTACACTCTTTTGAAGAATGTGTGAAAAATGCTTTATAATGTAGTATAGAAGTATATATAAAGATATATAAGACTTGAGCCCAAGACTAATGCTACATCTAAGGATCCAGCCTAATAAGATTTAATTGAAAATCTAATCATGGCCAAAAATATACACTCCTATAAATAAACATACTAAAATATGACACTGCCTAAATAAATTATGTATAGACTAAAATATATCTTTTAAATGTTAGTCTATACAAGTTACATAACACGAGTACCATACACACGTAAAAATGTATCTTTTAAATATAATGTTTATTGACGTCCTAAAATATTGATAAGAGTAATTAAACTCGATACATGTCGCTGTTCCTAAGCCAATAACTGGATGCAAAGATTGCAGCACCATCATGAACTTCATTCATCACCCTTTCATGACCTTTCAGATAGAATATACCGGTGCAAAGATACATAATCCAACAGCTTTCTTCACGTTCATCGTATACTTTATCTTGTTGTCGTGCCTTATGCCTAAATGATTGTAGTTCATCTTCATTATCATAACACTCGTTCCATCTATAAAAAAACATTTGAAAACATAAACCTTCAAAATATATAACAAAAAACCCTCAAAACATGCCAAATCATATAATTCTATTAAAATATTAAAAAGTACCTAAAAACATTTTAGCGACGGTGGCGAGCGGCGGCAGCCGGCGGCGGTGGGGCGGCAACCGATGGTGGTGGGGGGCAGCCGACGATGGTTAGAGAAGAGAGAGGAGTGAATGAGAATTGAGTGAATGAGAATTGTGTCATGGGTATAATGGATTTATATAGGCATGAGGCTATACAATTAGCATTAAATGAAATTTACAATTACAATTCAAATTAACAATCACCATTAATGAAAAATAAAATTTACAATTAACATGGTTGAAAACGTTTTGGCAAATTATATGAAATGGTTGAAAACGTTTTTTATGGCTTTGATAGATTTCCTTAAATAGATTTCTACTTTTCATTTCCTACTCTTTTCAAGAGTAGGTGAAATCTCCATTATAAAGTAGTATAGATATACAATTTTAAAAACCAATTATTTAGCAAAACAACAAAATGTAAACAATAATTACAAGTCATGCCCGTCCATCGGGTGGGCTTAGCCACTAGTGTGTGTGTGTGTGTATATATATATATATAAAATATCTTCTGTTGTTCTTTCCAAATAAATGTAAAAATCAATCTTTTCTTTATTGGTGTCGGAGAAAGGGTTCAACAATATGGGAAGATCAAGTTAAAATATGCACTGATGATAGGTTAAAGGGCAGCATTAATGATGTTTACAATTGGAGAAAGTATGAACAAAAAGACATTCTTGGTGCCAAATTTCTAAGATAATATCTTTTTAACTACAAAACTGTTTACTTTTAAGTTACATGAACAAAATATAAACATAAGTTATTGATTAGATTAAATTCAACCCTTTTTATATAAATATATAAATATAAATAAATATATAAATATATAACAAGGATCAAAATCCACAAAATCAATAGAATCCGAGAGTAGTATAGGATATTCCCTGGTCGTAGTCCCAACGAGGAGTGAATTGGAAAGTCGAGAGTCGGTTTGATATTTGATGTTTGAATGAAAAAAAAGTTTGGATTGGGTTTTTCTAATTAAAATGCAAAAACGATTAAGGAAAACCTAAGAACGAAAGCTAGAATGATTAAATCCTAAAACGTAGACGGGAAAGTAAAAACGCGAGTTTTTAAAAAAAACTCAATTAACAAATATTAAACCCTAAATGATTTTTAAATTTTTTTTCTAATCTAAAATAACTAAATTAAAAGAAAAATTAAAGAAAATTCTAAAACGGGACCTTTTAAAGTTGAAAAACGAAGAAAACGAAACCCGGGATCGAATCACGTTCTTTAAAAAGTGAAATTTTGCAAAAATGACCTTACGAAAGTTTTTCTATTTTTCCTAAGTGTAATATGACAAAAGAAAATTTTCTAAAAAAGAAAAATATTTTTTTGATTTTTATTTAATTTATTATAATTAAAAAACAGATTTAAAGAAAATAAATGATAAAAAATAGTAAACAATATTGGAAAAATGTGAAAAAATACAGAAAAGTGGATTAAGGTGTACTGGTTCTATGAAAAATAAGAGCTAGAAGATTGGGCTTATAAATAAGCCGTAATAAGCTGAAAACAGCTTATGGGCTTAATGGGCTAAAATGCCCTTAAAGAATTAATTGTGCAACTCACTACCGGATGAGCTATTGTAGCATACCGGTAGTGAGTGTGTTATAAAATGTTGGTTGATGGGGTTGAGGTCCCAAGTTCGAGTCTTGCTCACTTGGGGCCTCCCCTAATCCCAACATTTTTGTTTCTCATTTTTTTTACAACTTTTTAAATAATCTGAAAATAAGCAACTTTAAAAAAGACAAAAATTTTATAACTAATCAAATAAGCACGAAATAAGCTAAATAAGATGGCAGAAAAGCTTTTTACACTAAGAACCTAAACTAAGCTAACTGTTGGGCTTTTTTATAACACATAAGCTAAGAAGTCAACATAATAAGCTAAAACAAATAGACTACTTTACTTAATAAGCAAAAAGGAACAAAAACAATCTAAGAAAATAAGCTAAATTGAGCTAAACAGGCAGAAATACTTAAAGGCTTTTTATACTATAAAATCTTAAGCTAAAGATGCAATTAGGCTCAAAAAGCTAGAATAAGCTAGGGGCAAAGCTGAATAAGCTAGGGGGTCTAAACTACATCTAATAAGCAAACACTATCAAAAATAAGCTTAAAGTAAGCAACTAAAAGGATGGCAGATTCTACTTCTTAACCTAAGGCACTAAAAGGCCAAACTAATAAGCTACTAAAAGGGCAAAATAAGCTAATGGCAAAACAAATAAAGCAAAAACAAATGATGCTCTAAACCTAATAAGTATGCAAAAATATAAACAAACCTATCTTAAGGAGGCCAAGAAAAAGGGGCTAGAAAAACGGGTGCTAACACTAGGGGAGATTTAACAAACGAAACTTGGGCTAAAGCTAGGCTTATAAATAAGCATGGCAATAAAGCAAAGTAGTAAAAATATAGCTTAAAAAAAGATTAGAGTGACTCAAAATAAGCTTGTGCACAAAATTTCATGAGCTAGAAATCATTTTTACCATCTGATATCTTTGAATTTAAAAAGACAGTATGAGATTTGAGGAACACTTATGAAAACTTGACAAATCTTTGACAGATTTTGTTAAAATTTGACTAAAGTAGAAACTAACCTAAAGACACTTAACTAAATGCATTTTGACACTTAAAGGAACACAAAACATGATTTAAACATGCTTTTAAAAGCTTAAATCAAATAAGATGTGTTGACATAGTTTTGGACCAACAGTTTTCAAAGAAACATGAAGAGACTTAAAATTTAACTAAAAGACTTAAAAACTTTTTGAAATTAACTCCAAACAACTAAAAACAGCCTTCTAAAGATGGCCAAGGTGACACAAAAGTTTATAACACACTTTCACCCATTTTTAACCACTGACCCAAACACCCCTTTAGTTTTTAAAAACCAAATTTTAAGCTTTTAAAGGCTGAATTAAGCACAAAGATTCAAAAAACAAATAACAAGCATGCAAGGTTAAGCAATAAAAAGCAAAAAGCAAACACCAATAAGCACTTTAATGAGCAAACAAGAGATAAGCAATTTAAAAGGCCAAAATGGCAGTTTTAAGGCAGTTTAATCAAAAACTCAAACAAAGGACAAAATAAGCAACAATAAATGACAATAAGCATAAAAACACATAAACAAGCAATGATAAGCACAAGATAAGCAGGAATAAGCAAATCTACAGTAAATAGAAAAATAAGAAAAATAGAGAGACTTACAACACCCTTGCTCAAAACAGGGCTTATAAAAAGATTCTACAAGCTCTAGCTTGTCAAAGACAAGCTAGTGGGGGTCTATAAGCTCTTCCCTTTTTAGCTTATCTTCCAAAGATTCAGCTGAGGTATTTTTAGGGGAGATTCTTTTTTTTAGATTTGTTTTTTTTGTTGTAAAATTTACTTAAATCTTTTTCATTTAGGTAAAAATAGATTACTTATGTATACCATTAAGAACTTATAAGAGCTTATGAAGGCTTTTGAAACTTAGTCAAGTTTTGAAAACAAAAGAGCTTAAAACAGATTTTTAAGAAACAAACTTAGATTTCATTAACTCTAAAACATTACAATATTAAAAATTACACTGATAAAATTAAAACTAGGTTCAAACTAACTACTAAAAACTCCTGGCTAATGGCTACAAGAGGACCCATTTTATACTTCTCGTAGGAAGATTCTAGGAGGTATCTTGATGTGCTTCTTTAGAGAGAGAGGCTTCAGCTTGTGCTTGTTGTGTGAGTGAAATCATAAGATCATCTTAGCCCTTGAAAGTCCTTGGAGCCCAAGTAGAGTAATCTCAACCGTTTGAAATCATTGGCCAATGGTTGTACTTAGGATTGCCAGCTTGGCCTTGTTGGTTTGTGAGGTGGGGGAGAGTGGTGGTGACATTTTTGGCTGGGGGTGAACAGTGGTCGAGGAGGGGGACAGGGAAGCGTGAACAGTGGATCAGGGTTTTGGCGGGAAAAATGGTTGTGTGTATAACAGGGTGAAAGTTTTGGAAAAGGGCACAAATGGTCCCTCAATTATATATATGTTGTTGCAAGAAAGGTCCTTGTGGTGTTATAACTTTGGGAGTTAGCCAGGTTTGGCCCCCAAGGGTTATAAGGGCTATTACATGCATGGTCCTTTTGTTATATAACTTTAGGGGTTTGGCAGAAATGGCCCCCTAAAGTTATGTATGGCATGATTACAACTTCAGTCCTTGTATCTTTTATCCTTGTTATACAACTTTAGGATTTGGCAAATTTGGTCCCTAAAGTTGTATTTTCTTTGACTTGATGACTTCTTGGCTTTGACTTTGTCGGGGTTGACTTTGGCTTTTCCACGCTTTTCCATTCCGTGCTCGGTTTTGTCCGTTTTTGCTTGATTTTTCGTCCTTTTGTCGGATTTCTGTTTCATGCACAATATAAGTGAAAACATACAAATACAATGTATTTTTGGTACGTTTTGGGTCATTTAAGTCCGATTTTAATGGTGAAAGGTATGTGTAATTAAACGCATACTAAAATTCCCCATAGTAAGACATTGACGTGTCCTCGCGCAATGCTATGAAGTAAGCACTTAAAAAACTAAGAATATCGATCCCCCTCGACTAATAACCTCGAAAAGTAGCTAAGTGTTTGTCGAGGGGAAGTAAAGACTCATAAGTTTTGAAAAGCCCTGTCTTTACCATTTTTTTTAATAATATATACTCTTATTCCTACACATATTTTTGTATTTTTTATTTCGAGCAACTAACTAACTTATTGACTTTCGTTATTTTATAACTTTTAGGGATCATAGAACAAGATGCATTTCGATCCGAGAATGGCCCAAAAAGGATAA
>BQNB010006653.1:8558-86903 GCA_026074375.1 Tanacetum coccineum | reverse complement strand
ATATATAGATATTTTCATATGAAAATATCTAGTTTTTATTTTTCTAAAAATATAATTTTTTCTTTTCTCTCTCAACTCTCTCTTCTCTCTCTCTACATTTCGAGTCTCTCTCTCTCTAGTTTCTTCGATTCGGGTTTCGTGTTATGAAGTGAAGTATTAATCGGTTCCTACAATGATGATATCAAGCAGTCTCATTTGTCAGAACCTCCAGTTCCGCTGGAGTCAAACATCTCATACCAATCCTTCTGACAAGATACTTAAACCGATCCTCGGGAAGGGCTTTCGTAAACATGTCAGCTAATTGGTATTCAGTTCTGACAAAATATAATTCAATTATACCATTTTCAACATGTTCCTTTATGAAGTGATACCGAGTATGGATGTGCTTTATCCGTGAGTGTTGTACGGGGTTGCATGAGATTGCTATGGCTGACTGAGAGTCGCAATACAATGGTATTTTGTTGTAGTTGAAGCCATAATCTTGAAGTTGTGTCCTCATCCACATTACTTGAGCACAACTTGCAGATAACGCCACGTACTCTGCCTCTACTGAAGACATTGCAGTGCAGTTTTGTTTCTTTGACATCCAGCTTACAAGTTTATCACCAAGGAACTGTATCCCTCCAGAAGTGCTTTTCCGAGTATCAAGGCATCCGGCATGATCAGCGTCTGAAAATGCTGTTAGTTCAAAGCCAGAATCCTTTGGATACCAGAGTCCCATGTTAATGGTACCCTTTAGGTATTTAAAGATTCTTTTAACCTCCTTGAGGTGCTTTTGAGTTGGTCGTGCTTGATAACGTGCACAATAGCATACTGCTTGCACTAAGTCTGGTCTACTAGATGTCAAGTACATGAGTGACCCGATTTTACTACGATAATCAGATTGGTCTACGGGTTCTCCACTCAAATCTACATCTAGTTTGGGTTTTGTAGCCAATGGTGTACCAATGGAATGACAATTGTCCATATTATGCTTTTTTCAGAATTTCTAAAGCGTACTTGGCCTGATTGATAAAAATACCTTTTGGGGACTGGTGGATCTGAAGTCCTAAAAAGAATTTCATCTCCCCCATTAAGGACATTTCAAATCTACTGTGCATTAACTTTTCAAATCGTTTTGAATATTTAGGATTTGTCGACCCAAAAATTATGTCATCAACGTAAATCTGCACAAGTAGAATATCCTCCCCGTATTTTATCGTGAATAAAGTTGGGTCAATTGTACCTTTAGTAAAGCCTTTGGACATCATGAAGGTTGATAGTCCATCATACCAGGCTCTTGGAGCTTGCTTTAATCCATAAGCTTTCCTCAGAAGGTAGACTTTTTATGGATGATCTGGATCAACAAACCCTTCTGGCTGAGCAACATAAACCTCCTCCTTCAGTGGACCATTTAGAAATGCCGTTTTTACGTCCATCTGATATATTGGAAAAAACTTGTGTGCTGCGTGGGCAACCGAAAATCCGAACTGCTTTCCAAGCAGACACTGGAAGCAAAATGAATCTTCAAAATCAATACCCTCTTCCTGAGACAATAACCTTTACAACAAGTCGGCATATGTTGCGAATTACAGTCTGATCTTCATCCTTCTTGTTCTCCAGAACCACTTTATCTTATGATCAATCTTGCCAATGGTTTGTCGACTATTCCCAGAACAGACCTTTAGTCTGTCCAACTGAATGAAGTTCATCTGCATTCTTCATCCATGCAGAATTACCAGTGCCCATCCTTAATGTTCTACGGGTTCAACAATACTCAACCGTGAGTCGACAACGACATTTCAGGATCTTGGCCAGCTGTCGTCTTTTTGAACTGGCAAAGATGGATTTCCCACGAACCTGTTCTAATGGATGATCTCTGTCATCGTAATCATGACTTAGTGGTGAAATGAATGCACATCGGTATTATCAATGTGCGTGAGGAAGACTCACAATTTTGCTTGTAACCCTAGTACACAAAGGATTGATAAATTCACTTCTTGAACGATGCATATCGTGCTTGATCATGTATGTTTTCCTCAGCTTGATCGTGTGTTGGATTGTAATATTCTTCAAGTAAAGGACTGAAGAGAAATTCCAACCCGTTTTTGGACGAATCTGTCTTCTCTGCTGTAGGAAACAAACATTAGTCTGGGGTACGGGTCCAGAGTTTCATAATTTGAACGCCTTTTTGCTACCATGAGGAACGAGGCCTGAAGAGACATTTTCAACAGACATCTCTTGTCGTTGAACTGTTGTGATCATACATCATTTCTTTGATTTCATCAAACTTGATATGAATGGACTCAACTATTAAGCGTGTTCTCTTGTTGTAAACACGATATCCCTTCGACTGAGTAGAATATCCCACCATGACACATGGATCCCCTTTTTCTTTCATCTTATCCAGATTTTCCCCATCTCTAGTTATGTAGCAAGTGCAACCAAAGATGTGAAGATGTTTTATTGAAGGGTTTTCCTCTGTCATTGAAAGTGATATGCCCCCGTCATTCCATGAGTGGATATGATGATTGATCGAATATGTTCTGAGTATAGCATGCGGTTGCAACTGCTTCAGCCCAAAATGATAATGAAAGCTTAGAAGCTGAGAGCATCGTTCGAGAGCAGCCTCAACAGATACGGATTCCGTCTTCAACAACACCGTTCTGTTCTAGGTGTCGAGGAGTAGAAGTATGATGTTCAATGCCTTCTCTCTTTGAAATAGGGCATGGGTGTCTTGTTCCAGAATTCCGTTGCATCTGTCAGTACGGACAGTAATCACTTGACTTGAAATATGCGTTGAATCATCGTGAGAAAGTCTTTGCGAACTTCTGGTAGTTCATCTTGGATCGTAGAAAAAGAGTCCAAGAGTATCTTGAAATCATCCCATCACCAAATATTACTTCTTCCCATTTATGCTTGCAACCGCGCATAGGACCACACAAGTCCATGTGAAACAAAATATTAGCCTGTCCTTTGGAACTAGGAACACAATCAGCTTTTGTCTGATAAACTTCTTTTTGCTTTACTCATTTTTCACAAGACGAACAAAGTGATCCTTGACATATTTCACTAGGTAAGCCATTCACAACTATCTTCTTGAGAGTAAGGTGATGTAGTCGAAGTTAGATGAAAAGTCTTCGATGGCCATAACCATAGCTTGAGTTGTAGAAGCGTTTTAGCCATGAAACAGATTGGAGTTGATGAAGTATGGTTTCATGAAGAGATATTGTGTAGAGATCCAGATCCACGATTACCAAGTTAGTAAATCATTTCCCTGAGATCTCTCACAAAACAAATAGATTCCTGAAAGCAACCTCCAAATCAGACATCAACAAAATTGACCAACCAGAGAAAAGGTTGTGATTGAGGCCTATCGACGTAATAAACCCCATTTAATCGTGACATTCCCTGAATCAAACTCCATAACCAAGAAATTGGAGCAAACTGATCATTCCAAAAGAACAGTAAGCCCAGAAATTTCTCCCAACTAAATTACCCAAAAGCTTGAGATGCCCGTCATTGCTTTTGATCAACCAGAGTCAACAACAATAAGGATTGAGTTTTTGTACAATCTGCAAGAGAATTAGAGGACGATGGAACATTGGACAAATTGGATTGATAAGTGCTTAATTACACATATCTTTTACCTCTAAAAACGAGCTTAAATGACCAAAAACAGACAAAAACTGCCAAATATATGTTTGTTTTGCATTTGTATTGTGCAGGAAGTGGATATCATCAAAAAGACAGAAAACCAAGCCAAAATGACAAAACTGAGCATGGAATGGAAAAGACTGTGCAAAATCAAGGCCAAAGTCAGAGTCAATACTGAAGAATCAGCAGTCAAACCGGAGCCGGAACTGAAGAATACTGTTGGATGCAATCTTAACCCATCTGATGGGCCGGGAAAGCCCAATAGTATATTTATGAAGACTGTGAAGACCAAATGGGCCCTCAATCAATTTACAACAGCCCATTTGTGTGCAATTGACAAAGACTGTGAAGACTTTGAAGGCCCAATCCTAGCCCAGTTACAGCCAATCTCAGCCATTGTACACACAAAACCCACTTCATAACCTTATTGGGCTTGAAAAAGCCCAATAACCAAACCTGTACCTTATTGGGCCCAAACCCAAACCCAATGGGCCCAATACAAGCCCAAGCCCAACAAAAGCCCAATACACTTTTTTATAAAACACAAGGACCAAATTTGTTATTTTAAACCTTGTTTTATAAAAGAAAAATGAAAAATATAAAGAAAAGGGGCCAAAAATGCCAAGTTTTAAAAGTGTTTTATAAAGAGAAAAATGGTTTAAATAAACCACAAGGGCTGATTTTGCAATTCTCCCTAACCTCCTTTAATCTTTTAGTTAATAAACAGCAGGGACCAAAACTGCCCTTTGTGAAACCTTCTTTTACCTCTTTTGTTATAAACCACAAGGACCAATTGTGTTATTTTCTAAACTCTTTTTATAACTAAAAGCCCGGCCAAATGAAATGAAAAGAGTAAGAAAGAAGAGGGACTAAACTTGCCTCTTCCCCAACCTTTACTTTTAAACCCTGCGAACCACCCCTGCCAAACCACCACTCCCGCCAAAACCATACCACCCCATTCCCCCTGTTTTCACTGCAAACCACTCTCCAGTACACCTCTACAGCTATCCACAACCCATTCCCACTATACCTGTCCCCTATAACCCTTTCCAGTTTCAAAAAACACACAACTCCCGTAAAACCCCACAATGGTTTATAATGAAGTCAAGCACAAAAAAGGGCAGGTATTGCAAAGGCGTGTTGTACTCACATAAGAAGCACACTTGAGCTTTTCTACTCTCACAACAATCACAACAGCTTATTGTCTCAGGTCAAATAAACATAGTCAAAAAAAAGTCAAAGAAGAAGACCCTAGCTCGTTTTTCCACTTTTTATTTCTTGTATAAATAAGCTTGTAAAGCCATAGGCAGGGAGTAGTTTTTTAGTAGTCTTTTAGTTCAGTTTTAAGTAATTTAAAGTTCCTGTCTTGTAAACTTTTAATTAATGAAAATTTCCGTTTGTTTCTTAATTTTGTGTTAAGCTTCTCATAAGCCCTAAGAGTCTAAAAGCTCCTTCATGTGAGCTAATAAGTCTAAATCTTATTTAAATCCTTCAAACTAGTTTAATCTCCTTACTTACCTTTGCATTTGAACTGTGGAAAGCTTAAGGAAGTTGGTTGTAATGGAAAACCAAAAGGACCTTTACTCCTAGCTTATTTATAAGCTAGGAGAGCTAGTATAACACAAGCTTCGTACTAGCTGAAGCTCTATAATTTTTAATTTCCTCGCATTTTTTTTATATTAGTACTGTAGCAATTAAGCTTATTATAGCTAATTTTTGCTTATTAGAGTCTTTCAAGCTCATTCATGCTTGTTTGAATTAATATTAGCTTATTCAACCTTGTTTTTGAATCTGTTTGAAAACGCCTAAAATAGCTTGTTTTTGCTTTAGCCTTATAGCTTCTTTAAAGTGCTTAATTTAATTATCTTTTTATCGTTATTGCTCATTAGTTACTATTATTCAGTATTCTTTCAAACTTATTGCTTAATCTTCTAAATAAAAAGCCTTTAATCTGTCTTTATAACCTTTCATAAAGGGTTTGGGTCAACACTTATAAAATGGTCAAAAAGGTTAGTTATGGTTATGGACACGCCAGCCACTTTGGCGAGTGTATGTTGTTAATTTACACTTATGTTCACCAAGATTTTTGGACTAAAATCTTGTTTTCAAATTTTCTCAAGGACTTCTAAAAATTTGTTTAAGAAAAGGATTGTACACAGCTATTTGATAAAGCAGTGTAAGGTGTCTTTTTTAACCTGATTATGAGTCAACATATGTTCAAAAACATTATCATAAAGCTTTTAAATATCTTGGTTAAGGAAATTCAAAATCTATCAAAAAGTCATTATTCTATTAAAAACCTATTTTTAATTCTAGAAAACAGCAGCCGATTTTTAAGTCCTTAAGATATAAATTTAGAAAATAGTTCACAAGAAGCTATATTGATCTTATTTGCGGTTGAAATTCAAGACAGCTTATTTGCAAAGCTGGATTTATAAGCTGGATTTTTGATAAGTTGTGCCCTGTGCTAGCACCAAAATTCATCCCTTTTCTAGCCTATTTCATAATTAAGCCCCTAGCTTTTATGGCTTTTTTATTATAGCCCATAGGTTCCCCTTTAATTCCACAAAACTCATAGCTTATTTCCCCTAAGTTAGCTTATTTTAGGTTTAAAGTAGCACTTTTTTCTGTTTCACCTTCTAAAACTGACTCATAAAGCTCAAATCACTTCCAGCTTATTTTAGGCTTATTAGGAAGCCTAGCTTCTCATTAGGACTTCCCTAGGCCTAGTGGCTTTATTTTCTTTAGCATTTCAGCTTATCTTGTTATGAAAAAGCCCGTTATAAAAAAGGCCCCAAATAGCAAGAAAAATAAGCTAAAAAGCTTAATTTAGCTTTGCAGCCTTAAAAGTCTACATTTCTGTCTATTAAGCTCAATCATCAGAGCTTATGAGCTTATTAGGAAAAATGTTCCCCTTAAGCCCTGAATAAATTGCTTTCTTTGGCTTTTTTGCTAATAAGCAAACTTGGACCCACTTTGTACTCGGGGTCCCAATTCAGGGACCAAATTGTGTAATTTCACACTCTTTAATAGTTAACAAACTAATATTATGCATTTAGTTATAAGTTAGCTTCCCCTTTGTCCATTGTGTCCTTCACTGTAGTCCTTAATTTAATCAACAGTTAGCTTTGAGTTTAGTTTAACCATTGTCAAGATTCTTTTGCGCACATAACATTCCATACAAACTATACAACAAATCATCTTGCCTCCCCTTAACTAATGAAGCCTATTAATTGATCATTCCAATGTTAACAATCAAGAAATTGAACATGCTAACATTAAAAGCTTTGGTTAAAAGATCAACTACATTGTCATCAGTGTGAATCTTTAGCACCTGGATAAGTTTCTTCTCGTAAGCATCCCTAATGAAGTGGTGCCTAATTTCATTATGCTTTGTTTTAGAGTGAAATACTGGATTCTTTACAATACATATAGTACTCTTATTATCAATGTAGATCTTTGTGTTCATAAAATTGAACCCATAGTCTAACATTTGATTTTGAATCTACAAAACTTGCCCACAGCAATTTGCAGCAGCAACATATTCTGCCTCTGTAGTAGAAGTTGCCATAATTGTCTGCTTCTTGCATTGCAATGAAATAGGTCTCCTGCCAAGAAATTGACAACCTCCTGTTGTGGATTTCCTGTCAAGATTTGCTCCAGCATAGTCACTATCTGAGTAGGCTTCTAGGTCAAATGATGACACTCTAGGATACCAAAGGCCCAGTTTGGGTTTGCCTTTGAGGTACCTAAAGATTCTCTTCACAGCATTTAGATGGGAGGTCTTTGGAGTTACCTGAAACCTAGAACAAGCACAGACTGCAAACATAATATCCAGCCTAGAAGCAGTCAAGTACATTAAAGAGCCAATCATGGATCTATAAAGGTGTACATCCACATCAGCACTTCATCCCTTGTCAAATGGCTTCTGGGTCACAATGGAGTACTTGGCCGTCTTCACACTAAGCAAAATCATACTTCTTCAGGACTCGCAACATACTTATCCAGACTTATGAAAATAAACCATCTTCTTTCTGTTTGACTTGTATCCAAGAAAGAAGTGTAGCTCTCCTCTAGAACTATTGAAATATGCACTTCATTAATGCCTTAAATTTAGCACACCAAGACCTCTTTGAGAACCAAAAATAATATCATCCACATAAACCTGTACTAACATGATATCATTCTTGTCCTTCTTGATGAACAAGAGTCTTGTCATGGTTCTCTTCTTATCCACTCTTCAAAACAAGAAATAGATAAAGTAGCAACCAGGCTTGAGGAGCGAGGTGTAAACCATACGACAAGCTTGTTCAAATTTTGTAGACCTTCTTAGGGAACTTACGGATTTACCAGACCTAGAGGTTGAACACATACACTTCCTCATAACATTGCTGCCAGATAAAAGGCAATCTTCACATCCCATTGGATAAACTATGATGAAAATCCCATATAAGAACAAAATGCCAAAAAGATCCTAATGGCTTAATCCTAGCCAAAGAGCAAAAACCTCAACATATCAATCCTATCCTCTTGTCTCTATCCCTGAGCAACCAACCTTGAGCCATCTTTCTAACTACAAACACCATGTTTTCATCCTTCTTATGTTTATAAACCCATTTTGTTCCCACTACCCTCTTCCAAAAGGCAAATCAAACCCAGAATCCAAACTTTTGAATCTTGAATTTAAGCAGCTCTTCCCTGCATAACAACAACCCACTATCATCTTAAGAGCTTAAGAAATGCTTCTTGGTTCAATCTGAGAAATGAAAGCAAGCAAACAAATAGTTGCTACAAAATCCTTGTGATTATTTCTATCTTTTGTTTCTTTTGAATATAGCTAAAACAAAATCATAAGCTCCATGAACTTTTGGCGTACTTGCTTCCTTGTCTAACTGTGAGTTGGTATCTCTAAGAATTTGAGTGTATGATGATGGCTGATTCTTGATGTGGGAATATGACTAACATTCATAGTGGTTTCTAAATTAGTGAAGTCAGCCACTGCCACCCGCACGTCATAGATGCATTGGTAAAATCCCATCACATTGATTGTCAAAATATCCTTCAAGAGCAGGTAGTTGAGAATCACCTTGGTCATTGTTTTAGATCAGGTCCACCACACTACAAACATTTGAAGGACTAAATACTAGTTGGTGTGCTAACAGTATAACTGTGTTAGTAACAGGTTAAAAAAAAACTCTAGCAGCTCCACTTGAAAATGCAAATCCTCAGTTCATTGAGCAAACTCCTTTCTAAAAGCTTTAGCTGCATCATTAGCCCTCTATTTCTTTTAAGCCCTTTTAAGCTCCTCCCAAAAAAGCTTGATCCTCCATCTTTTGCACCTCAAATGTCCGTTGGACCAGTATCCTCATTAGGCTTTACATCTCTATTCTTTGCTTCTGAGCTCTTGACTGTTGAAGTATAAGAAGACCATACTGGCAGTACAAAGTATTCTTGAACAGGTTCAGCTTCTATTTCAGATTTTCCTGCATCAATATTATCTTGTGTACCTGCACTATGATTAGCTTCTTTTGGACCTCAAGTTTGTTGTGCTTTATTTTCTGCAGTAACAGGCTGATAGTTCATTGAATCAGTCAAATAATCAAGATCAAACAGCCAATTAGGTCCTTTCCCTGCAACATTAGGTTTATTTTCTAAAAGGTTTATATGCGGGTTTTCTTTAACCCTCTTGGTTTCTAAGTTGTATACCCTAAAAAGCCTATGTTATTTAGAGGTACCCAACTAAAACCGCCTTCATAACTTTCCTCAACTTGCCTAGATGGTCAATTGGTATTCAAGATGGTCACATGACACCAAAGGTCTTAATATTGACATTATAAAGTTCATAAGTGTCTTATTTTGAGGCTTGTTGACTAACACCCTATTAAGGACATAGCAAGCAGTACTAACTGCTTCAGCCCAAAAAGTGTTAGGTAAAAATGAATCTGCTAGCATTGTTCTAGCAGCCTCAATTAGGGTCTTGTTCTTCCTCTCAGCAACTCCATTTTGTTGTGGAGTTCTGGCATTACTGTATTCCCTCTTGATCCCTTTTGGACCCACATAATCAATAATGTCCATGTCTTGAATTTGTACCTTATTCACATCTAAAGTTTTTGAGATTTAATTGGAGTTTCTCAATGTTATCTTATAAAGTTCTTAAGATTCACTATTTCATCAATTAGTTTCTTAAAAAGAACACCCAACTAAACCTGCTAAAATCATCAGTGATAACAAGGCAATAAGTCTTATGGTTTATGCTCCTTACAGATGTGGGTCCAAATAAGTCCATATGTAAAAGCTGTAAGGGCTGACTAAATATAGCTCACTAATTTGGCCTTACAAGAAGCCTTTGTGTTTGCTTATCCTTACTAACAAGCAACAAGGTGTGGCATTTTGAAAAATCCTTTGATGGTAAAACCTCTACAAAAGTTTCCCTTCATACAAGTTTGATTTAAGTTTTTATAAAGTTACAACCCACCGTCCAATGCCATTTGTTAGATTCATCAATTGTGGCCTTTGCAACCAAACAAGCTAAACCTCCAGTAGGAACAATGTTCTCTAGGTTGAAATTGTACATATTGTTTTGTCTAGGGACTCTAAGTAATACCTGATTTTCATCAAGCAACTTAAAGTTAGGGGACAACACAAGACATTCAGCGTCTGTGAAGAGAACCTTGTTCTTCTTCTCACATATTTGTGACACAGAAAAGAGATTAAAGTGCTGTAGTTCTTTCACAAAGCACACATCCTCAAAATCTAACTTTCCAGTTTTTATTTTTCCTTTACCAGATATATAACCTTTACTACCTCCAAAAGCAACATGGCCACCATTATAGTCTTGATATTCAACAAGGTAGGCTTTGTTCCCAGTCATGTGACTGGAACATCTACTATCAACAATCCCTTTGTTCTTTAAAGCTTTTTGTGGATCATCATGCACATCAAATAAGAAAAATTAGTTTCTCTTAGGGACCCAAGCCATTGCTGACTTGGGTCTGCCTAATGGATCTTTAAAATTAACATTTTTATTTGAGTTTGATCCACTATAGTATTTGGAGACTTTGTTCCAGTAATGTCTTTTGGGTCTCCTATTACAACCTACCGAGGCCTTAACAGCAGTTTCCCTATAGCCCCTAACAACACTAACTATTTTATCCCCAGCAGTATTTACGTTATGATTTGTAAAATTTGCCTTTGGTGCTGTTGATTTATTAAATGGCCTTCTAATAGGTGAATGAGACTTATAAAAAGTATTTCTTGGTCTGATTTCATTCACAATGGGTATGGCAGTATTAATTTTCCTAGCAGTACTAGTTGCTGCTGTTTGACTAGAAAGATTTTGTCTAGCAGTATCAACTGGAAATATGCCAGTTTTAGTTAGTACTTCTTTTGGAACAAACTTGTTTTGGTGATTCAATCTTTGCACATTGTTCCATACATGTCTATTCTCCCCTTGACCAGTACCTTTACCCTTCTTTTTGTTCAATTTAACCTGTTTAGCCATTCTTTTCTCATGAAAGTCAGAATCTCTAATAAGTACAGGATAAAGCTACCATATACAAAGCATACATTTTTAGTGAATCCATATCCCAAACCTAACCTTTTGGACATTGAACCATTCCAGTCTCTCTTGTTAATTTTAGGACTTGGTCTACATGTGTTTTGTCTTACCTGTTTCCCTAGATTTTTAACATGCTTAACATATTAAACAACAGTCAAAACTAAGGTTTTTCCTGTTCTTTTAAAGGTTCAATCACATATTCATCATCACTTTATGTGATCCCAACTGAACAGTATCTTTTGCAGCCATGCTAATAGGTGATAGCCAACTTGCATAAAATACAGATTGACTATAAATAAAACACTGACTATGAAAAATTAATTGTATAATGCGGAATCTACTACAATAGTATTAAAGAAGAACATAAAAATCTAAACTTTGATATTTCTATTAATATGTTAAAGTGAATACAGATTACAAACTATGAGATAGAGTGTATGAGATGTATCTTGATTCGATAAACTCTAACATGCCATGAGGGTATCCATTTATAGACCACGGATAAACGCCTTAACAGGCTTACAAAACATATAAAAGATAATACATACTTATTCCTATAATATCTCATACAAAACTCTTAAACGGTACTAACGATTTCTAAACAAATGGTACTAACTAACTTGATCAGTACTAACATTTTGTACTGCAGTACTAAACTAATAACGTATCGGGACTAATATATACTAACGGGACAAGTCAGGAAATAATAATTCCCCAACAATCCACACCAAAACATGATTGTTGAACTCTTTTTAACTTCAATTTCTTAGTTTAATCTTCTTAAGTTCTATGGAGGATTTATCACAAACACTTTAACACATCTTGATCTATGATCTTTAAACACTTTATTCATCTTTATCAGCAACTTTGTCTTTTCACAACAATCCCACTACTAAGTTGGCTTTATAGTTTATTGCAAACTACCAGCCATAAACGGATTGATGTTCCATTACCATAGCTTTTGCTCTGGGATAGTTTACATCTTATTTCACAAATATTGGTATTAATATTACATAACAGTTTGTTGGTAAACTGATCAACCCAACAACGAATGATTTGTCTTACCAAATACCGTTTGCATTTTTGGACTACCAATGCGTCATTGTCATAACATGGATAGCATTGATAAACCATATAGATTTTTAGCAAACTAACAGCTATCACAATTTGATAGTCTTTAACAAGAACTGTTTGATCTTGGACTAGCCAACTCCTTCACTATGAAGCAAGGTGAGTTGAAACCTACAATTTTTGGAAATTGCACCATAAATGGATTTGCGAGTCATGATAACCCACAATCTAGTTTGCTTCAGGGACTAGCCAGTTTCTTATCCTATAAACATGTGACCTGATACCATGTTGTTGTGGGTGGTAAGCCAACACACAAACCTTCTCAACTCCATTCACAATATCACTCTTCATCAATCTGTTTCTTAATGAATCTTATCAAATCAAGGGCAACAGTACTTTCTCTTTCAACTTCCAATCCCAGATCAAGCATTCTTTGAATAAATCCTTTGAAAGAGGATATCTTCTTTCAACTAACATAGGAATGACTATCCCATCTTCCAAGGCTCCAAAATACAAACTCCACAGCTTCATACAATCTATCACAAGATAATAAATCTTCCAATCTTGTTGAATACTACAGAAATCACTTGAATCATTTTCTTCAGGGAGATCCCATCATTATCTCAGTCTCCTCAAAGAATCAACTCCAATCCTTCTAATGGATAATTTCTGAGTACGTTCCATTATCAATTCATAAAAGTTAAATACATATTGCCTATCAAATAGTATGAAAGAGTACCATCCATCAGAAATATTGAAAGCCCCTTAAAATTTTCCATTGCTCCCTTATATAACAAGATAGTCTCCATCTGGTGATGACACCTTGTTCAATCTAGCAATGACAGATTTCTTCTCCATTATCTCACTATCTATGGACCTCAAATGTAACAAATCTTTAGTGCCCTTTTTATGGTTCATTATCCCTGTCCACATCTGAGACTATTTTTCTTGCTTTTCTTGTAATCATTTTTATATGCCCTCCTTTCCTCTTCTTTGTAACCCCTTCTCTTTTTACTTCTTTCCTTAGTAGGTACTATTACTGGGTGTCTTACTTCACTTAAATCTCTTTTGATTAATATCATTTACTCCTTCCATTCATCTCCTTAATCCTTTTCCACATCCTCAGTGGAAACCAACAAGCATGAAACTTTCATCAAACCTCTTCAACTTTCTCCATACAAACTTGTAGTTCCTTCAAAAGTTTTTGCTCTTCAAGGTCTAGAGTGGTTCTTGTTTCCAACCAAACGCCTAAATTATGTACATCATCCGATTCCTAACCGTTCTAGTATGGAGGTTTGTTTCTGATTTGCAATAGCTTCATTGAGTTCTGCAAGAAATCTTCTTTTGAGCTGCAATTGTATCATGAAAGGAATCTTTGCTCTTTCTTCTTAGAGTGAACTGCTCTCTCTCTTCATCTTGAAGTCTTAGAGCGAAGAAATCTATCAACCTTCAATACTTGGCTAATATAGTCATATTCATCTGAAAGGCAGTATTATGTAGCTTCTTCCTTATAGCTAATCGTTTTCTTTCTTCCTCTGTTTCCCTTCCTCTTGCAACTTTCTAGCCATGCTCAATCATCCTCGCCAAGTTTCTTAAAAACTATCTTTTTAGGTTTCAAGAATATACCTAGATTCAAGTATTAGACCTCTCTTCCTCTTCAAATTATACTTTATCCCTTTAATATTTTGGATCAATTTTTAGAAGAGGCTTAAAGTCAATAAGGATCAAGTTGAAGTAGCCTAGGTTTCTCTCGTCTCCCTTCAACATCCTTAAACTCAACACCTTTCCCCCTTATTTCTTCTGAAACTGCTTTGGCATGGCTCATTTGAGAAGAACCTGAGCAATTGTTCATCATCTCCGAAACATTGTAGGTGGTTGTTGAAAAGTGATAGAGTAGCCCACATCTTGCTGAAGTTCGATCATCAGTACCTTCATCTAGGCTCACGGTACTATCTATTTGCCCAAGTCGGTAACCTTCTTCATCCTTAGCGCACTATCTTTTTAATCTATCGGACTAACTCTTCTTTTGTCGAGTACTCTAACATTTTTCTTTCCAGTACAACTACACCTTCAGTACTAACTGCATCTTTAGTACCCTCTTTCTCTTCATCCACTACCTCTCTTGTCCTCCCCACATCTTGAGCATCCTCAGTGTCTATATTATCAATTTCATCATCATCAAGCTCATCAAACAATGGATCTTTATGGACTGAAGGTTTAGCTTTGGCAGATTTCCTCCCCTGTTTGGATACAGACTCCTTTTGCATCCAGTTTGCCTTCAAGGTTTTCTTTCCTGCCAACCTTTGCTTCAAAGATACACTCTTCATCCAAGCTCTGTGGTGTGTAATAACAGGTTTGGCTTGCTTCTTGAGCTTCTTGAGCTGTGCCTTCAAGTGTTTAATTTCCTTTGCTTGATCTGTAACCTGTGTACACAAAGAGATACAAAGATCATAGACACTTTGGAGTGTCATGCCACCCTCATTCCCTGAAAGGGATTTATCACTGGATGACTGACCTCCATGATTCCCACCAGAAACCTCTGGAATAGAATCAGGAATATGAGGAGAAGGTAAGTCTAGGTGATTAGAATAGACATGAGGCACCAACATTTGCTTCACTTGGGTGAGGAGGAGAGGGTGTAGGTTGTGGTTCAGATGGTCTTTCTGAAGTAGCACCCTCATCCTCAGTTGATTGTACCAACATAGTAGCAAATAAAGGTGTGATTTTCCCTGAAAAATGTTTACCCTTTTTAACCATAAAGGAGAAAACTTTACTTGTCAAAGCATTTACAGGAAAATGATCTAAAGGTACTGGTACATTCACTATTGTTTACCAAAAAGATTGAATTAAAACGTAGATACATTACAAACTTCTTCTTTGCATCTAAATTTCTAAGCATACCATCATAAATTAATTTAGAAAAATTTATGTCGATTTAGATGTTAAGCACATGACAGCATGACATGTTCGTGGGATATTGACCCAAGAGATGGCTTTTTGAGCTAATACAATATACATTGTATGAAACTAGAAACCTCAATTGAGTGAAAACAAAGCTTTAATAAGTATAACATAGTTAATCCCCCTCATAACCTATGATTTGTATAGCATCAAATGATAGTCTGATTAGTCAGAAATTCATCCCATCAGCATCATCAAAAAGAAGTACACTTCCTTATTAAACTTCAGAGATAAGACACAGCTTGCCCGTCTACTTTGGCAGAATGTACCTTACATTGGTTGATTATATGTTGGATTTAGAAGACATCCAAAAATTGTTACAACAAATGTATAGAGACTAACTGGACTAACATTGAGCGCAAGAATGACGGAGCTTCAGCGCAAGAAAAACAATAACCTCATGAAACTCTGCAGTCCCTACAATCATTCTCATAAACAAGCGACCATATTATGCTATAGGACACCGATTTTAAGAATAGCCATTGAGGTTGAAGTAGTGATCATCGGTGAAGAAAAGAGTAAGGTGCTTGGATTGAAGAAAGTATTTTTGAATGATTACGTAAGTGAACAGTGTGCAATATGATGTAAGGGTTAATATAGGTTTAGGAAACCTAAAATCAATGACCGTTTCATTTACACATTTGTACCATAGGCGGTAATTTCTTCACATCTCTATAGCAGAACTAACTTTGCCCAATGGTACTAACTTAGCACAGTCGATACAAACATGCCAATAAAAAATGAACAAGTTTGCAACAACAATACTTCAATACCGTCTTTATCTCTTCCTCAATGACCTCATTGAACACCCAAATAACTCTTGAAAATTCGTCACTGATGTTATTAAAATGCTTCTCACACTGAACACAACAACAAACTAAACAACAATCAATCCTCCCTTAACTAATGCAGCTTCTATGGATTGATCATCCCAATAGAAACAACCAAGAACTGGAACCGACTAACATCAAAGCCTTGGGTTAGAAGATCAGCTACATTGTTACAACATGGTTTTAGCACCAGGGATAAGTTTCTTCTCATAAGCACCCTTATGAAATGTGGCCTAATTGCAATATGCTTTGTTTGGAGTGAAATACTGGATTCTTTACAATGCAAAGTACTTTCATTATCAATGTCGAATTTTTGTGTTAATGAAATTGGAACCCATAATCTAACAATTGATTTTAATCCACAACCTTGACCATAACATTTCAGCAGCAACATATCTGCCTCTGTTGTAAAAAGTGCCACAATGGCCTGCTTATTGCATTGCCAAGAATAAGTCCCCTGCTAAGAAAATGCAACCTCCTGGTGTGGATTATCCTGTCAGATATTTGCTCTAGCATAATCACTATCTGAGTAGGCTTCCAGGTCAAATGAGGACACTCTAGGATACCTGTAGGATCCCGTAACACTTCACTTCATATATTTAAACATGAAATCGGAACTAGAAATGAGAAAGAAAGATTGAGTTGTTTAGAGAGAGAAATAGGAGAGAGAAATGAGAGAAAAAGTGAAAAGATATTTTTGATATTTTAAACAACTTACTCTTTTCTAAATAGAAAAGAGTTTATATACCCGTCGGCGTAAATGATGCGCAAGATATTTAACTAAGACCCTAGCTCGGTTCTTGCTGAGGGATTAAAAAAAAAACCCCGAAAAAAAACATATATAATATTAAGATTATCTATCGACCCCTGACTTCCGGATATTAACACTCTTACAACATAACTAATTAAAGACCAGAAGCTCCAATCGTATAGTGACCCAAACTTCCTTGTTCGACTCCAATTAAATTGAGGCTAACAATCTCCCCCAAGTGAGATCTTGAACACGGAACGAGCTTCCTTATTGCTCAATAAAATTGAGGCTGAACAATCTCCCCCCGAATGAGTTCATTATGTCACACCTCATGAGATAAGTCGAGATTGCATTTTGTCGTTATTAAGATCGAGTGTTTCTTGGTCTTGTGTCTTCGTTGTAACTTGTTCCTAATCGATCTTTGCGATCGTTCTACCCATCTTGCGATCTGTGTCTTTGACCAACATGCTCATATAATGCATTATCATGAAAGCTTTAATTCAAGTTTGCGGAAGTCTTTGTCTTTAAATCTTGCAGCTATTCAAGATAGTAATTGTCTTCGGTGATTGATCATTGGAATGGGATTGAGGGTGCCGTAACCCACCGTTGAACCTGCAGTTTACGGTAGTGCTAAACAAGCAAATTGATATTGAAAATCTAATCGACGTGTCACTCGTCAAAAGAGTTTTTTTTGTAAGCACAACGAGAGTGAACATTTTTTATCAACATTCATCAACCGTCCATTTCATTTACTGGACCAAACGAATCCAGGATTTCATAAGGTTTAGATTCCTATAAATCTCGCTTCACCTACCAGAGCGAGTTTGATACGGCTCAAGCAGGATTTCCATCTTCATGAGTGAATACATTATTAACACCACGGACTTTTTTAGTACGGTTCTGTCAAATATCACAATGATATTACGTAGGACTCATGATAACCAGCTTTGAACTTGATATGATTTCAACAAGTGTTTGAAATGGAATGTGTCCTAACGAGATTATTTATTGATCTCATGGCTCTAGACCGAATAAAAAGAATTAAGTGGCATTTTGGTATTAGTACTCGGCAGGCTGGAGCATAATAGCCACCTAATTCAATATCAATGATCTCGGAATGAATGTTAATAGATATGTGTGTATCTCCATGACAAATGAGACAAGTTTCATTTGAGAGAAACTCGAATGGATGGGAAGGGTTGTGCATTGCACTCACAGTCCATATGTCGTTTACAATGTCAGCAATCAACTTGAGGATTCTGACAGCAATATGAACTATGACCCAGTTTCTGCCTAATTGTGTGGAGGCATCTTTCCTTTAGACCCTATTATCCATACATTTCCTTCTTCATTCATCAAAGCCTTCCAAGCTTACCAGGACGACATTACTAACACCATGTATGTATAGGTTCCAGTGTATACTCAATCTTAGTCAGCATTATTCCCATAAAACATTCATCTCCAATCAACCAAAGGACTGCTAATTCTAACCTTTGGATTTATCCTTGTAGATACCTCCGGTTCTAGGTTGAGATCATAGGAGGGATATCATAACCTAACCACCATATGAACCTCAGAACCTCGTGAAAATAAGATTTTGTTGGGTATAAGATCGACATAAAACTTTTCTTACTGTCCACACATTGATCGATTAGAATTCATTATATTAATTACATTTTATCCCCTTATTTATAAATAATAAACACTTAGTTTTTAAAATACCAGGTAATTAAAATTTGTCTTGAAAATTCAGTAGGAGAACATAGGGTCAGCAGGAATGGTTTTGGAACATTTGATAAGGTTTTTGAACATTCGAATGGTCGTTAGATGATGTCTCCAAGAACATTAAAACTTGTTTTCGAACAAAACTCCCCCACAAAAATAGACCACTTAATGAATTTTGTCTTTTGAAACCTTGTGAGGGTATGGAGGGATTTGAAACATCATATTGAAAAGTTTAGAAATTGTCATCGAGAATCATGAAACATTAGATTCAACTTCTTGAAAAACCAGATGTTAGAGACTTCTCATCTAACGGAAAGGTAAGCGCACAGAAACGTACACTCTCCTTATTCTTGAGGTAAAAAACATTGAATGCTTGTAGAACAGCTCAAGACCGAGAACCGTTAATATTTTCTCGTAGGAGGATAAGTTATCAACCTTCCCTTTGAGTAGGTGAAGTCCGGTTATGTACTGACATTTGCACATAAGCTCTTTATACAATTAAGAAAGACATGTTTTAAAAACTAATTTGCAACTCTCGCTCGAACTGCATTTACACCCCCGGGTCAATGTTAATCCGACCATTTCTAAGCACGTAAACGTTTATCGTTTCCCAGAGACATGCCGAGAAGTATTCTTTTTCTGGAAAATTTTCTATTATTTTTTTTTAGATTTTGTATTATATAAATATACTTGTTGTCCTGCAGCATTGCTATGTGAAGGTGGACTAAGATAATACTAACTTCTTGTTGTGGATTGTAGCTATCTTTGTTTGCTTAAGGAACAACTTTTGGAAATCCAAACCAACCCAGCTTTAAACTTGACTATTCTTGCGTGGCTTGAAATCTCCAGTTCTGAACGGTTATGATCAGTATAAGTCATTTATGAAGAACAGAGGCCTGAACTGATGTTGAACCACATCATTTCCATGAAGACCGGAGGCTTGAAGCTACTGCGATCAACATCTTCTGAACAATTATGACCGAGATGTACTGTTGTGTTTCAAATGTAATTTAAACTTGAGGAACGGGGCCTGAAGTGTTATTTTCAGCAGACGCCATTTATCGTTGACGACCGAGTGCTTAGAACCGCTTTGATCAAAGCGTATTTGAACATTTGAGGAACGGGCCCTGAAGTGTAAATGTACAGCAGACGCCATTTGAATGTAGCTCATCTAATGTGAAACCCTTCTGGCAACTGGTATCTAGATATCAAAAATTTCAGCAACCACACGCTGAAATTTTTCCTGCGTTTCATTGTATAGTGCATCTGCATTTATGTCCAATTCGTTGTTGCTTTGACCATTGAATGACGAACCTGCACTTAACCCAGAGATTGTTTCGCATGGCATTGAATATGAGGGAATCACTAAAAAACATTTGGGGGTTCACTGTCAACCTTATTTGTGCTAAAGGCGAATATCTTTCCAGTAGGAACGCCATCTAACCAATCGTCCCCTTGAAAATTCTACCTTCGGTTTCCAGGTAATACAAGATCTAAGAGTCATTGTTTTCTCAGGACAAAGGTAGTCTTTTTGATGAGAACCTAATGCGATCTTGATTGGGATTCTTCTTTTCTGTTTTCTTAATAACACTTGACTTTGCTACGGGCATCATATCTCTTTTTTTCTTATTGGAATTTGCATCCTTATGTTCATGTGCAGAGAGGCACGAGGATTAACCTTAAGAGGTATATCTAAGACGAAATCATCATGATTTGCATAGTGTAAAGGCACTTTTGCTGTAGGACATGAAAGTCATTGAACTACAAGAAGGCTTTTGGTTTCCTATGTTCTCCTAAGTGAACATGCTATTGTATGTGAAACCGACTACTCATTGATGCTCGCCAAATCCTAAGTTTTGTTTATGCAACCATTAAGCAGTGTTGGGAAATCTAGTAGGATCAATCTACTCGGTTTTTCCATTCACTTCTTTGATATTTCTGAAGTTGTGCACTTTTCTTAGCTTTCTCCAAGTAGTATTTATGAACCATGTCAGATGAACCTACTTTTTCCCCTTGGTGACTGTTGTTTGGACCCCCCCCCCCAAAAAACCAAAACCCGGCCCCCCCTTTTATATGGGCAATTCCCTAGAGGGGCCAGAGTGCACTCACATTGGAGTTCGAACTGCATTGTTTTTCTAATCGAGGCAAATTCTGTTGAGTGACTTGTTTAAACAAACCACTCGACACAATTAGATTAATATTAACCGATTGTTTCGTTTGAAACTTCTCATTTCAAGAGATTTGAAAAAGGAGTCGGTGTTTCCTAAAACTGATGGTTTGGAATTCGTTGAGCATTTGGTTGTCGAACACGCAGATGGTTTATTCAACCGAGTTTCCACAGACTTTCCCCTTGCAGTTTCTCGATGATTCTTGAACTCCACTTATGGCTATGGTTCTTATCTTGCATATGACTTTCAAACTTGTATTTCATTATATTGTTCATGATCTTTTCGAAATACATAGATTCACGTTTTCTTTGCAAACTGAGTTGTTTTTCATTTGTTCTTTACATTGTTGTAAAGCAAGTTCAAGAGAAATCGAGTGTTGTTCAAGTTTTGAAAAACTTTATTTACAAATTAATTATGAACTTCTTTGTTAACAGATTCAGTTTGTTTTTTTTTATTCGAAAGCATTAGTGCAAGCGACATTTACATTCTTTGACTTTATGAAGAAACAAGCATTGTAAATCAGTTATTAGCATTTATAAATCATGATAGAATGCAAATATGAACATGTAACATCTTTAGACACACACTCTTCGAGAAGTAGATCATATATGTTTGAAAAATTAGCCTTTTCTGATTCAAGTTCGTCAAGCTCCTTTTCAAGGGAATTAACGTACTCCAAATCGTCATTCATTTCTCTTTTTAGTTCATGAACAAAACAATGACTGTCCAGTATAGTTTTGTTTGAAAGAGGCATTAATAAGGTTTTGATCAAAACTTCCATAGTCTTAGCAGTTGGGTTAGGAAATGCACTACTAGTATGATTAGACCAAGTTTGTTGACAAATTGTTCTAAAATGATTGAAGTTGTTTGTCATTTCGTTATAAAGTAGTCTACTTTTACTAATGGATTTAGACATGGGTAGAAAGCCAACGTTTTTAGCAATGTTTGGTTTTGTCCTAACAAACGTTTTTCTCCACATTGTCTTCCTAACTTCTTTAGCGCGTTCCAACTGATCAAGATAGGTTTTGGATGGTGGTTTGAAAGTTTCATAAAGACTGTTTTGATATGTGTAATCATATGGTTTCACTTTGTCTTTATCCAATTTTGATCTACTCTCCTTTTCAAGAGTCACTGTCTCTTCCCCATTGGGGCAAAATCTGTTTGCAGGATCAGAAGTATCATATGGGATCTCATACAAACGAGGCTTTTCAGATTGAGCTTTCTTGAGGTACTTTGGATTAGCAAAGGTTGATCTACCATTATATGTTGCGCATTTGGGTGCTAACATATGAATGGTCTGAATTGATTGATTGCGTTTATAAAGAATTTCATTCAAAAACTTAATTTGTTTGTCCATTTCAATCATTTTGTCAATATCTCTTCCTTCCTTAACCTTTAAATCCGAAATGACCTTACTTTTCTCTTTGAGTTGACCTTCAAATTGTGACCTAGTTAACAGACTCTTTTTGACTAGCTCATCGTGTTTCTGATTGACAACTGAAATTTCATAGGTTTTAGTTTTTAAACCCTCTTGTATGTCAATGTCTTTACGAGCTAATAGTCCTAGAGTTTCATTTAACTTTGTTTGAAGTATTTTATAATCACTCGTTCGGTCATTAAGGGCCGTGTACTTCTCAAGCTCAGTCTGTTTGGTCTGAAGTGCAATCAGACAACTATCCCGACTGCTAGTAGCCTCCCCTAGAGCCCTACTAGTCTCATCAAGGTTAGTTTTGCACTCCTTAAGTTCTTGAGTTAATGATGCGTTTGCTTTCTTTAATTGCTTTAAAATCGTTTTGTTTTCCTCAGTATCAAGAGTTAAATTTGCAATTAAATTAGCAAGCGCAGCACGCTCATCAACACATTCAGCCGCATTTTGATCAACCTGATTATCATTAGTACATATATTTGATGAATCAGGAATGACATTGCTATCATCCTTCTCCAAAACATATGTGTCGTTAATGGATTCAGGTTGCTCAGAATGTCGTCTCACATTGGCAAACACATCATTTTCATCATGGTTTTGTACCTGTTCCAATGGCTGACTAGTAGAACTGGATTCTTCAGGTGAGACCTCCTGAATCTTTGCCATGTAACTGTAATGTGCTTCCAATTCTTGTTCATCAATCTCTTCATCCGTGTCTTCTAGCCAATCAGCTTGCTCAGCTTGAAGTGGAACACCTTGTTCAGCTTGTTTGCACGAACCTTGCACTGTTGAATCTGCAACTAACTGTCTTTCACTCAACTTTTTCAACGTCATCTTAAGCTCTTGCTCATGACTTGCTCTTTCTATTATACATTGCTCAATGAGTCATGTTTCTAGATGAATTTGTTTTTCCTTGAATGTTTGAGCTTCATTTTAGTGTAATTTGAAATTTCTATTACTTCTCGATCTGATGAAAAAGACTTGAATAAATATCGATAGGCTTAACAGTCAGATTAATGAACCTTTGTCAAACTGTAAACTTATGATCACACTTAGAGCGGAATTTGGAAATCCATCATCGTGAATGTTTTCTGCATTGAGAAGTGTTTCTAAGTTATTCATGTGTTTGAGATAACTGAAACATGAAGGTTCTGAACTATCACCAAAGAATGTGCAAAAGCTTGTTATAATATACTGCTAACTAATCGAGAAGTTGAGTGGTTATGATTTAAGTGTCATTTAATTTGTTCAAAGGAGTTTTCTATGAAACTCTATGCTTGCAACTGCAGTTTCTGTATCTCTAGTTCCTCTAAAACTAAACCCGAAGGATGAAGTAACCTTTATTCCCATTTTATCGTGAATTAGAAGTGAAAAGATTTTGTTGATCTTAAGTGGATATGATATGTGATGATGATGTGGTTTTTGAATACAATAGACTTTCACGGGATTTTAACAAGTCTATGATAGAACCGAGTAAAAATTTAACGGGATTTTTATAAAATCAATAGAAAACCGTGAATGTTTTTGATTCGGAATCAGCGCCAATGTTTAATTGTCTAAAAACAGATAATTTTCTGGCTAGGTTACAGTTGTTTTGTTTAAATAGGCTCACCAAACTGAAACGGGCCTAAAAATACAGATGGGCCGTGAGCTAGAACAAAAACAAGTCTAACACAAATTCCAAAAAACTGAAAAATGTCAATAAATCATAGTAAACGAGTGTTTTGGGCTTCAAAAAATCCTTAACCAGCTAAAGGCTAGTTATAGCGTGATCCGTCTCGTTTTTCTCTTCGATTTGAGAGGTCACGGGCCTGAAACGGACTTACGGATCAAAAGTTATGGCTGTTTTACTGAAACCCTTTTCTTCACACAAGATTTCTAGACAAAACGCAGTGATTTTTGTCAAAACGCAATGAAACTTGGTCAAAACGCAATTGGTCAAAACGCAACGAGTCTTGGTCAAAACGCAACGATTGTTGGTCAAAACGCAACGAATCTTGGTCAAAACGCAACGATTGTTGGTCAAAACGCAACGAATCTTTATCAAAACGCAGTGGTTGAGATTTGGTCAAAACGCAGTCAATATAATATTCAAAAATATCCAAAACGCAACCATAAAAAAAATTCCGAAATAGGGGTTTGATTATTTTAATATTTAAAAATTTCTTCTAACCAAAACGCAATGATTGCGTTTTGAACCTGTTTAATAAAAAATCAAAACGCAACTAGAAAATCAAAACGCAACATGAAGAAAATCAAAACGCAACAAGAACTTTGCCAGAGAGTCAAAACGCAACGACGAAATTTACGACTTTTTCCACCAAAAATCGCCTAAAAATCACCCTTTTTGACCTTTTAACTTGATTTCTCTTGCACAATTAGTGTATTCTATGCCTATATCAAGCTTAATAACATAACATTCACACATCTAAGCACAAAAAATCGGTTTGATATTTTTTTCATATACACAAGAAATTGATCTTTTTAAAACCACAAGAATCAACCACGAATCCACACGTAGCTCTGATGCCAATTGTAGGATCCCGTTAACACTTCATAACATACAATCGATCACGAAATCGAACTAGAAATGAGAAAGAAAGATTGAGTTGTTTAGAGAGAGAAAGAGGAGAGAGAAATGAGAGAAAAAGAGAATAGATATTTTTAGATATTTTGAACAACTTACTCTTTTCTAAATAGAAAAGAGTTTATATACCCCGACACTTAAAAGTGACGCGCGGGATATTTAACTAGGACCCGGGCTCGGGTTTTGCTTGGGATTAAACCCAAAACATATAACAATAATAAGCTTATCTATCGAGCCCGTTCCCGAAAATTAACCTATTACAAAATTAACTAATTAAAGACCAAAGCTCCCAATGTAGATTGACCAAAAACTTTCTTGTTCGACTCAATAAATTTGAGGCTAAATGTGAGATATGGACTTTTAATCATGTTACTTGGACACTAAAATAAAGTCATGTTGGAAGAAATACACTTGTAGACTTATGGTTTATATGTAAAAATGGCTAAATATAAACTTGGAGTAAAAAGGTTATTTATGAAAGTTAAGGATTAAAAGTGTTAATATGGACTTGGAAATTTGGAAATATGAGGACAATTTTAGAATAATGGACTCTTATTATATGTAACACTTATGACATATATAAAATATAAGTCTTGTGGTAAAGTTATAAAGTGTAAAATATAAAAACAAGGTTAAAAATGGACTTAATAAGGTCACCTAAACTTTCTATCCAAAAGTGTATAAAAAATATACTTATTTTTAATTTTTTATAAAATAATATACGACTCATGATATTCCGAAAAAGTAAGAAAACATTGTCACGATTAATAACGAAAAAGTTTATGGGTAAAAACAAATATTCCATAAATAAACAGATCTATTAAAAAAAAAATTATATTAAAACCTTTTTATAAAAAATTATCAAACAAGCAAGTTTGTATTTATTACAAACTATACATATTTTTAAGATCCAAAATGATAAAGAATGCGTAAATTTTTCAATAAAAATGAACGAGTTATAATTTCGCAGATTTAACAAGTCAATTAATACTTTAAAAAGTTACTGTTCATGACAGAAATATTTATTTTAGTAAACCCATAATAACTGAAACTTCCAAATACGAGAACGTGCCGAAAGAATCACTAAAAATGGAGCTAAAACGAATAAAATTTTACGTAACAGGGTTTGTACGATAATTAAAACAACATAATAACTCTATAAAACTGTATGAACATAAAATACTGATCAACAGAGGAGTCAAAAATAGGAAAATATCAAATTATGATAACTCGTCCTAATACGAAAGCGTGGGCATAAGAAACGTCAAAATCGGGCATAAAACACAAAATTTATGCTATATTTACTACAACGATAAATATAAACGTTTTAACTAATTAAACATAATTTTACCAAAAAACATTAGTTGGTGATAAGTTGTATAAATTATATGTGGATTATCAAAGTACTATATTACTAAGGTATTTTTCATAATGAGGCCTTCTTCGGGGTGGCTTATTTATTTTTTTTTGATAGTTGAATTATTGATTTTTTATTTTATTTATAGTATTTTTATTTATATAATATCTATTTTTCGTTAAATTGACGAGTTTGCTGGATTACGATTTAAGTGTCCCTAGCTTCCTCAACGTTCTCTACATGACCTCTTGATTATGATAGCCCGAACGATAGTAATGATGTACTAACATAGTACATGTATATGATGTTAGTTAATCGAATACATGGTAACTTTACGACCTTAAATTAAAATAGTTTCATCTACGATTTGCTGTGACTCATTATCTGTGATATTAGATTATCAGAACCAAGGTGAGTTCATATGCCCCACATATTACGATTTCAATCTGATTTTATAACTATAGGGGTGGAAACATTCTTTGTTTGTATAAATGGACAAATTGGATATATTATATTGATTACATGTGTGCCTAAGTGCATAACCCAAGTTGAGCCCATTATCATAAGAACTGTCAATATTCATAGGATGTAGTTGTTAATTACATTATGTGAGCGCGAATGTAAAAGAATAGATCTATTTGGGGACACGACTCCCCGTTCGGTGACTAGCTATCACCGAGAACGCATGTAAAAAAAGCATGATCACTTTGGGGAAGTTTGGGTTAAACATCTAATCGGTGCAAAATTGGCAATTATATATTATGCAAGAAAGATTCGCCGAGCTTTCAGTGTCAAGAGCTAAGGAAATGTAAATATTGGTTTTGTGACATTCTGCATGGTTGCAATTATCAAGGGAAAGTCTTGCGGTCCTGCATATTATGATTTATCAAACCTATGAATTCACCAACATTATTGTTGACATTTTAAAGCAAAGTATTTCTAAGGAATCAGTAAGTCATAAGGTGCCAAGGATACATTGGTAATTTTGTTCTTGGAAGTCAAACTAAACAGATAGGTTGTATTATGTTTGGGAAACCATGTGTATGATAGAACCAGTAAACTTTGTAATAATAATAAGAACAAAGTAAAAGCTTCGGGCATTTGTACAAAATATATGTTAAATCAAATGAATCAGTTTTTAAACGAATTTTGGTCGTTCTATATATATCTTGTGTTATTGATCTACGAAGTAACATGCCCCGGACCCTTATCTGCTTAGCGACCCAAATTTGAGGTGGTGTATACAATGCAAGTCATCTCATAATTATCTTCGGAATTACTTCCTAAAATGAGAAATTATGCCAATTCTCTAAATGTAGATTCGGATTATATCGTGCAATTCTGTCATCCATTGATATCAAGGACTTCATTTGACCCTGCCAAAGATCGAAGCTGTTAAGAATGGACACTCCCACTACACCCCACATAATCATTCAATCTTAGGACTCGCCGCTATTACGATATTAATTCGAAGGTTATACTCGATGATTGGAAAGCCTTTGAATAAATTAACCCCAGAAAAACAAGAGATATATCTGGGAGCTAAGAAAAAAATCAGCTTTTCAACTCCTTAAAAAAAAACTCTGTGAATCCCCCCACTTAGCAATACCAGAAAGGAAAACGATAATTTAGTCGTTTACAGTGATGCAACTCTTTAATGGTTAGGAGCTGTATTAATGCAAAGAGAAAAAGTCATTGATTTGCATCTCGACACTCAAACCTCATGAAAGAAAAACAATACCACTCATGATCCTGAATAGGAGCAGTACGAACAGCGCAATCTTAAAAACTAGAAACATTTACAATACGTACAAAGTATACAGTTTACGACTGATCACAAGAGCCTTCAACAAATTCTTTGTCAAAAGAAATGAATATGAGCAATGCCGAATGGTATTAGAACTACTCGCAGATTATGATTGTGAAATTTGTTATCATCCCGGAAAGGCAAATGTTGTAGCAGATGCCTTAAGTCGAAAGAAAAGAACCAAACCTCTCCGAGTCAGAGCATTAATCTTAACCCATTTGTTTCATATCCAAAATTACCATCCTCAAATTCTCGAAGCCCAAAATGAAGCCCTCAAAGAAGAAAATGTCAAAAACAAGAACCTAAGATGGAAATGACAACAAATCATTTGAAATTCGTCCTGATGGAACTCGTTGTATCAAAAACCGAAGCTGGTTACCACTTTTTGGCTGTTTGAGAGACTTAATCATGCATGAGTCTCTTAAATCAAAATATTCTATTCACCCGGGTTCTGATAAGATGTACCATGATATAAAGAAACTCTATTGGTGGCCTAACATGAAGGCAATCATCGCAGAATATGTTAGAAAGTGTTTGACATGTTCTAGAGTTAAAGCAGAATGTCAAAAGCCATCCGGATTATTGGTACAACCGGAAATTCCTATATGGAAATGGGAGAGGATAACAATGGATTACTATAACAACCCAAGAATTTTCATCAAATGCAAAATCTATTTTTACATAATCCATAATTGTACATGGAATTATTTCGCTATTTATAAATACTTACTGTATTGTCCACATATCTCAGTATGCATGTAACTTTGCATAACATAAAGTAGACGATCTACAGCAACTATCTTGACAATCCATACCTTCATATATGTCAAGCAATATCATAAAATGTCATCAAAATCTAATTATCTTATTACAAAGTACAAAATTCCTATAATTACCATTTCAGCAATGTTATATCAAATACGGCTTTAAACCGTTATCATATACCTCTAAACCCTAATCTCATGGAAAGAATAACATCTAAATAGAATGCACAAGATACTAAAGCAATAATACAAGTAATAAACTCTCATTTGAAATATAAACTCCCGTCCAAGTCAAGTACAAGATTATTCAACGCACAATGGTACCAGTCATTAATCATAGACATCAAAATAAGCCGTTTTAAACGTTCAATTTCTTCACCACCACTTTTGTACAAGCTACTACACACAATATACAATGTGTAAACCCTAATTATTCTATTCATAAACTTTCATACATATTTTTACTCTCAAAAACCTAATTCAAAACTCAGAAACCCTAACCCAAGCTAAATACTACACTATGACCCGTTTCTTTCATTATATCCATTGTAAACCTAAACATACTTCAAATAAGTTTTTATATAACATTAATTACAACAATTTCATAAACCATATTATATCATCATTTCACCATATTAACAACAGTGTACAAGAAATAAATCTAGAAACTTGTAAATGATACCGAAAATGATCATATCAACCTGTTTTCTCGTGTCTCTAACCATTTCATTTCCCATATAGCAGCCAATGGCATTGTAAACTCATAAAATGAGTTTACAATTCAGTATCTATCTTTATCTTAGCAATATACAAAAGATTGAATCCTAGAAAACCCTAATGAATCCAATACAAGCCCTAATTCAAACCACGGCTTATTCTTTCCATTTCGACCCATTTTAGCTTAAACCACCAACTAAAATTTCATATATGTAATCGCTTAATACAATACAAGGAGCATAATCATTAATCATCTTTTGATCAAGGAATACACGAATTAAAGCCAAAGAAAGCTCAAAGAAACCCTCTAATCGAACCAAAAGTTAAACCCCGCGACCTTATTTAAGCTCAATTTTGATTCCCTTTTAAACACCCAAGCCACCTACTAAATTTCGTTAATACTTCTTATTACAAACCTTAAGATCATATTTTAATCATTCCTTGATCAATGTATGTGAAATATAAGCCAAAAACAAGAATTCGAACCCTTATGAGCTCATATGAACCTGAAACCCATTTTAAAGGATTTCTTTGCAAAATAACTTACCCACATGCATCCTAAGTTGCTTACTCAGCTGCTACAACAAATCTCTTCATCATTTATAGTTTAAAATTTGCACATGGTCTCTTATTTCTTCTTGTTTAAGCCGCGGCATCACAAGGACCATCCAACACCACAAAGCTACTTTCTAGCCTATCCAACACATCCTCTAGCCTCTCTTAGTCACCCTATAGCTCTCATATGTGTCCTAACAAAATCACATAAGTTTCCTTAGCCTCTAAGGGTCCTTTACCTATAAATAGAACCCATAACCCTTCATTCATTCTCATCCCCCACTTATTCTTTCTATAACCCAAGTGAGCAACCTTTTTCTGCTCCTTATGATCCTAGGATCATCTAAGAAGATCAAGGAAGTAAAGCTTTGAAGTTTTGAAGCCCGGGGAACAAGATACAAGGTGTACGAGTGGAAATACTACCCGAAACGACCCATTTCCACCATTTTTGCTCCTTGAAGCTCAAAACGCAGGTCTAGATGTTCGTCTACTTCTATTCCTACACTCTTATAATGTTCATATGATCCTAAATAAACTCTTGTTAAAGTTTCATAACTCAATCCACCAACCAAGCTCATATTTCTGTTTTGATCAAAGAACCGTACACCCGAAACCCTAATTTCGCGTTTTTCTTAAAACTAAATGTTATAATGATTAAATATTGTTATAATCTATCCTAGCATGCTTAACTAATGTTAAAATAACCACTTTATAATTAATGAAGGGAATTTAAACGTAAAAACCTGCACGTAAAACGTTTTAAAAAAACTAATTAGATCCCGTTTTGCTTCCTAGCTTAAACAATTGTTTATTCAAAACTATTCGTTGTGTTAAAACTTCATATTTTAGTTTATTATAACTTATAAATATCTTTTGAAATGTTAACATAAGCTTGCATGGCAATTTGGACATGTTTTGTAATTATAATCCATGCAAGGGGTATATATCGTAACTTTCTGAAATTAATAACTAGAAGGGCTGAATATGTCATTTTATCAAAGTTATAACTATAGGGGTCTATTATGTCACTTTTCAAAGTACAAGGTTTACTTGGTATATCTTTTAAAGTTGAAGGACCAAAGTCGTAAAAGTGCAAACTCCAAGGGCCTAATTGCAATTTTCCAAACCCCAGGGTCTAAAATGTAACATTTTGAAAAAGTGTAAAATCATATTCAAAACATTACCTGACATAACTTTAATTAACGCTTCTCGTGCTTAACATTTCCAGATATTGATTAAAACGCTTAAAACTGATTATATCGTATCACAATACTAGGGAGCTTCATATTAAGAGGTTTCATCTTGGTATTACGTTCTGACTGAGTTGTTGGGTTTACGATTTAAAGTGCCCTAGCTCCTCAAACATTTACTGAATGACTTCTGAATTATGATGGCCCGAACGGTGATACAATAATTCCAAACTCTTCAATCAAACTCATAACTCTTAAAACTAAAGTTCTAGAATACAATCTTCCTAAGACTCAACATATTTATCAGTTGCGTGGCATGGCAATTATTACTATCATTTTGCTAATATCAACATTCCCCGATAAGATTTGGATAAGCGTCCGTCCGCTATCAGAAATTTATTTGCATCTACGCTAACAGGTGAAGTTCATAAACCTCGTCCATTACTTATTATAACCATGTTTTATAAGACGCCGCTAGGGGGATACATGCATTGTTACCAACTCTTTTAACAAAACTTATTTATCTTATAAAACAATGTGATGTTTTTCAATAAACTTATTGATTCATAGCCGTCGACTATTAATCTCTTTAATTAATTCAAAAACCCGTGAGGGGATACATTAGCTATAAAGTACGGGATACAAGTGTTTTACCAGACAATATGCTAATCAATGCATCGATTACAATCAATGACTAAGTAAAAATACAACAAGTCATTAAATTTGACTTCAATCGTTAAATTAACTATGGATATTAATCTGATTAATATCATAGACTCCTACAAGTCATTAAATTTGACTGAGTCGTTAAATTACTTTGGTTATTAATGTTTTTGTATAATAAATCCTACAAGTTCGTTAAATTTGACTACAGGTCGTTAAATAGACTTGGATATTAATTTAATTATAATAAATCCAACAGTACGTTAAATAAATTTGACTTTAAAGTCGTTTAAATTGATTTGGTGTTAATATGTTGATATAGAGCTCTTCGATTCGTTAAATTTGACTTTGTGATGATAATGTGATGATGACATGAGAACAAGACCCATCAGAACAAAACAAGTGCAATAACGATAATACATTGTTTCTAATGATTCATTGCAAATTATTACTAATAACAGGGTGAAAATACATACCCAAAGATCATAGTACTATATCATTTTCAGAATGGTGTGTGGTTTATACAATTATTATACTATTACTTGTATTCAAACTATTTATCAAACCTATGAATTTCACTCAACCATTGTGTTGACTTTTTAGCATGTTTATCTCAGGTAATTGAGCAAGTTGCGGCACGGAGTGGCATGGGCTCGAAGATGTTGAACTGTTATCATTCAAACAGATGTTTTGGGACATGCATTTTGTAAATGAACTCGATATAATGAATGATAACTAAATTTTTCCAAAAACGTCTCTTTTGAGTCGTTTTCTATGATTATGATTGTTGTATCCATGAAGTAATACCCCAGATTAGCTTCTGCTGCTATATTGTAAAAATGGGGGTGTTACAGATTGGTATCAGTGCCATGGTTATAGAGAACAAGGTCAAAACCTTAACTATAACCACATTTCATTTTTTCAGCCATCAAAGTCCTCAGTGCACTTCAATCCGAACAAAGTGACTCTTAGATGCATATCTCATTATACTATTACAAAAATAACTATGTTATTACAAACTATTTGTTAATAGAAACGATGTCTACTCCGCACCCTGCATTTCCAGATATGAGGATGCTTTTCCTCATATGAATTCCTTAACTATACTTTTGGTCTCATCCGATTAGTTCACACTTCATCGAAAAGAAGTTCTTTTAACTCTTTGGAAAACCCTAAAGAAAACATGATCCCACTAGTATTCTCATCTTTCTACAATAATCCTTGTTTGAAGGACGTACAAGCATTTTATGCTAAGGAATTACCTATTTCATCACCAGATCCTATTACTCCACCAGCTATTTTGACTCTATCTCTGGTATTACCACCATCACTACTATTTGATCCTCGATATTTCTTTATTCCTGAAGAACTATTACCACCTAAGAAGCGAATCCATTCCCCATCTTCTTCCTCAACTACGTTATCTAATTCATCCCGGAATCAAACCTGTAATTTGGTATCACCATCTAATTTGGTATCACCATCCTTCTCAGTTTATACTTCTACCCCATCTCAAGTATTTGAAATAGGAAAATGTTTAGATAAGAGGTATCTGAAACATCATATCTTGAATTATTTAGATGAACTCCATCTTCACCGCATCGAGAAAATGGAAGAAGGACGTATAAATGGTAACGAACTGAGGACTGAACTCAAGGAAATCCGTATTCAGTTTGTCAAACTTCAAAAGAAGCGGTTAGGGCAAAAGGATAAGATTGCCTTTGCTCACTACATAATTTCCAATCTTGAATGAATCATTGAGAAAATCCAAGCTCGTCGCCAAACAAATTAGGAATATCTTTAGGATGTCATCTACCGGCTTAGAATCAACAAACTCTTAGAATAGTTATAGCTTTATCCTAGCCATGGGATGTCTATGTACAGTAAAAAGGCAAGTTATTTATAAAGGAAACCCGGTTTCATACCTTATTATTTCCAACTTGTCTCTCTCTTCCATCATCATCTCCATCATTTGTATCATTATCTCTGTCTTCATGAATCATACCATAACTTCTAAGTGCTTAAAATCCAAAAATAAGCATTTCTCTAAGCATTTTAAGCATCACATTTTCTTTAAAGTATTACCTTTCTAAACTTGTGATGTCATTCTTACTACATGTTCTCTTATGTTGATAGAATGCCTCCCAAAAGGACGTCAACATCCGAAACACCAGCCATAACTTTAGATGCCATCCGGCAACTAATTGCTGATCTTACTACAGCCGTGGAAGCACAGACTGCCGCCATAGCAAGTGCTAGTAATCCCAACAATCTTACTGGAACTCCTCCAAATCTTGAGAAACCAAATAACAATCAAGAAACTTTCAATCCTCCCATAGTTACGATGGACGATAATCGAACTATGGCGCAATTACTCGAAACACCACGAGGGTTTTACCGAGGATGCGATCGTTGTTCCCGAAAATTACCGCAAACAACATTGAGATCCAGCATGGTCAACTTAATCTTTGTTTCAAAACAGAAATTTTTGGACATGATAAGATTAGGACCCAACATGCTCACATCGATATTTCAACAAGATCACTTCTACGATGAAGTTCCCGAACGTCCCGAGTACGTCAGTTAAGCTTATGCTTTTCCCATTTTCCCTCGAGGGTGCCGCCCGGATTTGGCTTAAAAAAGAACCCCCTCGATCGATTCTTACATGGGATGATCTGAGTTGTCAACATTTGTGTAACAAATTCTTCCCTCCTCTAAAACAACAAATCTATCGAACTGAAATCACGACTGATTTCAACAAAAATATGATTGAACGTTTTTATGAGGCATGGCTCCCCCCCCCCCCCCCCCCAAGATGGGACCGTTTACATGATCTTCTTAGGAGATGCCCGCATCATGGGTTTTCTGAATGTTGATCAACTCGATACATTCTATAAATACCCTAAATTCGAATGGATCAAGATTCATTGAACTCGCTGCGGCGTGGTAATCTTTTTGGAGTAAATGCTCGAGAATCGCCTAATATCATCTGGAGAGGCAAGTCCAAGGATTTCGTCAATCTCGATGCAAGGCCTTGTTCCAAATAGTGAGTACGAGCTCTTCCCACCCTAGCAGTTTCATCGATGTTGCTGAGATGAAAGATATGGTTAGAGCATTTGATTCATCGATAAGAATAAACAAACTCAGCTTCCCGCTCCTGTAAAAGCAGTCAAGCAAAAGTTGTGTAACTGACGGGGTGGTCATTCTTACAAAATTTCCAGCCACTGATGCCAACATTTATCGGGTCAATATTCAACGACTACGTGTCCAAGCCGCCGGCAGTTAATACCAACCAAAGGAATGCCATTTACGACCTAGATGGTTGCAAACCAAAATTCGGACTCCCGGTTTTCCTCCTATGCAAACATTCAAAGCAACCCAAATCGGAGGATCAATTTCAACCAAAATCGGTGGGAAAATTTTAACAAATCGGGGTAATAATTTTAATCAAGGACAAGTTTACCAACCTCAGATTAATCAACCCTCGACTTTTCAAGCTCCAGCATTAACCAAGCTTCCACTTCCACGGGCACCAGGTGTGTCTAAGCCCGATTTGATAAAACGTCAAAGCTTAATGACGCGGTTATGCAAAACTATGCAATCAAATGGCGAATATAACGGTCCCCTGATCACCAAATTCGTGAATAGTTAGTACCGGCTTTCTATTCGGGCTCGAGTTCTCTTCCAAGCAACACCTTGAATGATAACCGAAAGGTGTTGTGAAAGCAATTTCACTACCCGAGCGGATGTTTCTACAATGGACCTCAAATTTCTTTTCCTCCTATGGAATAATGAACCCGACTGGTAACAAAGGATACGGTGTTTGCACACAAGCACCGAAAACATCCAACCTTCGGTGGTCTAAACTAATGACCAAATTGGTGAGCCCGTTGATGTCTTCAAAGACTAAAAAACCATGCGTTATCATCAGGGGCAACACAAAGAGAAGCTCCGTGGAAAAAGACGATCTTCTAGCTTCAAAATTTATGGAGATTTTTCGGAATCTCCATTTCGAGCTAAGTTTCGCGGACGCTCTCATACACATGCCCAAATTTTGCACCCATGTTATAGAAGCTCCTCAATGACAAAGATAAGATAATTGAGTTGACAAAGACACTGGTAAACGAGAATTGCTCGGCGGTTATCCTAAAAAAGTTTCCCGAGAAACTTGGAGACCCCGGTAGATTTCTTATACCGTGTGACTTTCCGGAGATGAATGAATGCTTAGCCTTGGCCGATCTCGGTGCAAGCATCAACCTAATGCCTCTCTTCATTTGGAAAGAACTAAGTCTCCTAACTTTGACCAAAACCCGAATGATTCTTGAACTTGACGATCGAATGATTTCTACTCCTACGGCTATCGCGAGGTGTTTACGTGAAAGATGGAACGTTCTTCTTTCCTGCGATATTGTAGTGAAGATTACGTTAGTGATCCCTCCGGTTCCCCTAATCTTAGGCAGACATGCTGAGGACGGCACGTGCCTTGATCGACGTTCACGTGACTAATAAGAACCCTTATGAGCATGTACGTGCGTACAATACCTAGATGCCACTTCGCAAAAAATCGGAAGTGTCGCTGACAACTCGGACTCTGTCTCCTCTACGCCAGATATCTCTGTGCTCAATACGAATGTGTAACCAGAGTCGCTATGCATCTTTGCATTGCATGTGCGTTAGTGAAGCAAATAGATGTTGCAAGTAGTGTACTTGAAGCCTTTGGTCAGAAGGAACAATTGGCCAGTCGCATATTACTTCGGCCCTTGTGATCGATTCTTGCTCTCTCTTTCCCTCCCATCTTAGGACCAGTTAGTTGTTCCTGGATGTCTGTGAGCGGTAGTCCATTCTACAAGATAGAACTGATACGTATTACAGCGCAGCGCAGGTATGCACTCTTGTGCCTCTGAATGCTGCAAAGCACATCGCATTAATTTGTCCTCTGCCCCTTGAGAGAATACCTTTCTCACAAATACACTATTCAACATATTTCCACACACCCAACCTATCCCATTAATATCACATTCCCCATATCAGCACATCATCCCACTACCATTTAATACACCCTCCCATTACACACTCAAATCTATATATAGATATAGATAATCTACATCCAAAAATCTTTAATAATCCCCCAAACCCTTCAAACAATCTACCCTCCTCATCCACTCATCTTATCACCCATCATCGTGGCACATGATTCTTCAACTCAGACACCAAAACATGCATTAGCTTTGAAGATTACTTATATAACCTGTTAATCAGATAGCATATCGCATTGCTGTTATTTTCTATACACAGAGAAAATAACACACTCCCCCCCTCCCCCCCCCCCCCCCCACCCCTCACTAGAATAGCAAAGACAAATTCAGGATAGAGATATATAATCCCCCCCGTAGTCCTCATCAGTCGCCGAGTTAGAAGATAGTACCCATACCGTTGCTTCTGTGAGCAGTGCTGAATATGCGCACTCTTGAAGTGGATGTACACATGATCATGTTGTGTGACTGACACGGGTAAATCACCGCGGATATTTTGTGGAGTTTGCCCGTTTGAAAGCCGCGCTCTGAGTAAGTATTAACTCGCTACTCACTGACACTATCATGGTCAAGCTGTGTGTGTGGCATGGCATTGTCATATGTGCTCTCCCTATTACATGAACGGCGAGATCTATAACAACTAGGTTGTTCGACACACAGATGTACCATGTGTGTGTCAGTCAACATACTAGGCGTTGGTTCTCATGCCACACAGATGGTAAGACGCTGATGGCGGAGAATAGCATATCAATTACCCGAAACCTCCCAGATGCTCACTCTGTAAGCCCTTTACCGACATACACCCTAAATTATCAGATGTCCATGACAACGAATATCCGTGCACATCTAAACACTATCAAACTCCTGGGACGGCTATCTAACTTCTCGGTAACTTTTTGCATGGACTTACCAGTTGACCACGTAATCGTATCGAGACGAAGATCTCTCGCATTGTACCTTTCACTTGCATACGAAGAGTAGACGCGCTGTATCGGTTAGAGATCTCGCTCTCTGTCGCATGCCTTTTGGGTTCATATCAATGCACCTGGCACGTTCCTAAGAAGGCGGGAGTATCTGGATGCGTCAACGCTTCTTCTACGATTATGATTGAGAAAACATGGATAAAAAGAGCGTATGAATTCATGATGAATAGAAGTAGTCGCAAGTGTTTTTTGGTGATTCTTTTTCCTCTTTGCCTTTCATAAGAACAAATGGCTTCCAAAGGGCTGTGAAGACACCAAATCTTGTGCTTTAGAGATTCGATGAAATGTGCCTACAGTTTAGGGATGGAGACTATGAGTACTTCGGCCGCAATAACGCATTTATATCTATGACGTCGGGGAGGTGGTGCGGGCATAAAGAGGCATATATAAGTAGATGCTCAGATGCTAATAAGAAGGTCGTCCTCACTGTGACCGCCGGACTACGTGAAGGGGTGATTCGATGCTGTTGTGTGTCTCGGTCACGCCGGATTCTACCAACGATTTATTCAGGATTTTTCCAAAATCACCCAGCCTATGACCCACCTCCTTGAAAAAGAAACTCTGTTTATCTTCTCGAAGGAATGAATTGAAGCATTTGAAACCCTTAAGATAAAGTTAACCAGGCTCCAATCCGAGTTGCTCCCGATTGGGACTGCCCTTTGAATCATGTGTGAAGCAAGTTGATTTTGCTGTTTGGGCTCAGTCCTAGGGCAACGTAAGACCAACGCACTTCCGCGATACACTAAGCATGCAAAACTATGACCGAGGCTCAAGCACATTACACTACAACGGAAAAAGAATTACTTGCCGTAGTGTATGCTTTCGAGAAATTCCGGCCATATCTTGTCTTGTCCAAAAGCATAGTGTATACGGACCATTCAGCTCTCAAGTACCTGCTTGCTAAGCAGGATGCTATAGCCAAGATGCTTCCGAGTGGATTTGCTGCTCCAAGAATTTGACGTCGTTATCGTGCATAAAAAAGGAGCAGAAAATCTCGTCGCAGAACCACCTTTCCATACTTGAAAAATCCCCATCAAAGTGAACTCGGAAAAAGGGAAATTTTTCCGGAAACATTCCTTCTCGGACACTTGGGATAGGTTACTTTACGTGGTGATGATAATGGCCCGTGGGTTGCCGTTTTGCAAACTACCATGCGGGGATTTTGTGATCAAGGGATGTCGTCTCTGCAGTAAAGAAAAGTTTTTCAAAGACTTTCAAAACACTACTTTTGGGCGACCCCCTTCTTTGTTTAAGATATGTGCGGATCAAGGATACGGCGGTGTGTGCACGGCAAGGAAGCTCTCGTAATCCTCGTAGCTTGCCATAATGGACCCACCGGGGGGCACTACGTGCAAATTTCACCGCCTAAAAAGATCTTTGATCAGGAATTTTATTGGGCCCAACGATCTACAAGGATGCCCACGACTTTGTCACCCGATGTGACATTTGTCAACGTCAAGGCAAAATTTCGATGCCACAAAACTCTATTCAAGTTTGTGAAATCTTTGACATTTGGGGCATTGATTTTATGGGGCCGTTCTCGTCTAAAGAGGGCGGAACAAATCATATACTCCGTGGCAGTCGATATTTATCAAAAGGGCTGAAGCGAAAGCGCTTCCCCACCAACGAATGCCAGTTGTTTGGACACAATTTCTTAAATCTCTCTCTCTCCGGTTTGGTGTCCCTCGTGCAATCATAAGTGATCGCGGACCCATTTTGAAATGACCAGTTTGCAAAAGGGTCATGCTTAAATACGGGAGTCACTCATGTCTCTCCACCGCATATCATCCACAAACAAAGGGCAATGTTGAAGTTATCCAATTCGTGGTTGAAACGAATGCTGAAAGGATCGTGGTAGGAAAATCATGCCTCTTGGTCGGACCAAATAGGATGACGCTCCTCTGGGCCCTTCCTTAAGCTTTACAATACAACCCATGGGTGACACTCGTACAAGCTTGTATATGGAAAGGCATGTCATCTCTACGATCTGCGTTGGTAAGCAAAAAAGCTTACTGGGCCCTTAAGCATACAAACTTTTGATACAAAATGCGGAGTTGATCACAGAAAAGTTCAGCTCAACGAACTTAATGAACTTCGTGATCACGCCTATGAAAACTCTTTGATCTATAAAGAAAAAACAAAGAGAATCCATGACTCCAAGATCAAAAATCGCGTTTTCAACGTCGGTGATCGAGTCCTCCTCTTTAACTCTAGATTAAAGATTTTCTCAGGCAAGCTTAAAGACCGCGGAGTGGACCATTCACTGTAACCCAAGTTTTTCCATATGGCACTGTCGAGTTATCCCAAAACTCCGGGCCAAATTTCAAAGTGAATGGTCATCGTTTGAAGCACTACTTTGGAGGGGACGTACCACAATTGGTAGTCCCGGATCTCCAGACGTTCCCCATGGACCAATAAATTCGGGGACGGGTCAAGCATAGCGACCTTAAACAAGCGCTTCGTGGGAGGCACCCCATGCTTATCGTAGTATTGCGGTAGTAAATGAATAAGTGTTTTCATGTTATGTGGAGGCTCGCTCTTCCAATACCGTATTTGTTTTGTGTTTTGTTTGTTAATTAGTCCGGATTGTCCCGGATTGTGAAGACTCTCGTGCTCTCAGTTTTGTCTTTCATTCACAAGAGTTTCACATCCTCAGCTTCATTTTGGGAATCCAGTATCCAAATCTAATCGACTAACGTTTTATCTTTTGGCACACTTAATAAACGGCCTTAGATTTACGTAGGTACCCCTTTAAAACATCGAGGACGATGTTTAGTTCTAGTAATGGGGGGTGGGATATATCGTCGATTTGATTTTGCCTGCAGTCGTTGTTATCACGTAATCCCGTTTTTACCACCAAAATTTTCGCAAAAATACCAAAAAAAAATGAAAAAATTTTAAAAATTTTCAAAAATAAAATAAGTGTTTTGTCACAGTTTTGACTTTCCCAATGGGTAGAATGAGAATAAATTTTGACTCGATCGGGCGTGTTGAGCCCTAGCTTTTGTCCCTAATCTCACATCTTAATAAACGGACGTTATTAGGCCTAAGCATTTCGCGGATCTTTTTATTAAGGATTTAAAATTGCGAAGAACGAAAAATGATAGTGTTATTTCAAGTAGGATGCTATAGCAAGGATTATGGAAATTTAAAGTTATAAGTTGTAACTTGTCGCTTCTTTCTCCAGGAGCTCTTAACCTGACTATAAACGTGCTTAATTTGGCTTTAACTTTAAATTCGAATTTCTAAAAGAAGCTCTTGATAGGAAACGAAAATATTCATCTTAGTTCAGCTTTATACTTGAGTTTCTAAAACGAAATTTTTCATCATTACGGAAAATATGTTGCAAAAAGAATTTATATATAATTATATATATATATATTATATATATATATATATAGATTTATGATCAAAAAATATATAAACTGTGGGCTGATAAAGGTTTACTGCATCTTGCCGGCTCACAACCGATGTTGCAGTTTTCAAAACAAAGCCCATAGTGAGATAATAAATGCCAAAGTGCATTCGTAGGTGTTATCAAATAAAAGCCGCCGTCAGACTAAGTCACTACATCTTGTCGGAGGCGTGACCGATGTTGTAGTCATGTAAATGATGACGGTAGTATAGTATATAGCAATAAATGACTAATAAAGAAAATTTAATGGTTAAGATTTCTTTTTCTAAACTCAAGTATAATTTTGAACTAAGAATAACTTGCTTTAAGACTTCAAAAGTTTGTTGGTTGCCGTTAGTAGATTATTTCTAGGAATAATTGCACCAATGAGATCATTAAATTTTTTATGTTTGCGTGCTTTGAGTAGTATTTAGCGGTAAATCTAAGAAATTCGACCTAAAAAAGTGGAGTATCCCGCTATTACATTGCGAACATTCTCCTGTGGGGTCTCAACCTGATAACCTAAGTCGAACTCGGCTGGGATCTATCGAGAATATGCTGGTTGGTGGGTGATCTAGTCTTTTTCCTAGATTTCTTCAGAAATATCATTATGCACATAAATTATACTACTTTCTAAAAATGTCGATCTAAATTTAACTTAAAATTAATCACATTCACACTAATTGAATAATTGTTGGGAGCGAAAAGTTGACAAGTCATAGTTATAAGTAGTGTTAGCATCTTTACTTGTACTTAGCAGTGATTTCGTTTTAATGTTTAGCTTGGGACTAGTGAAAAATCGGGGACGATGAATTTATCCATTCGAACATCCATAGATTATTCTATGGGCGCTTCTCATTCTATGATCCCAGTGTTGATAAAATAAAGGAAGTCAAACATGTTAGTTAAGTTGAGAAAAAGAAAAATACAAAAATATTAGAGATAGTTAGAGCAAATATAAAAAATGGTAAAAACGAGACTTGTCGAAGCTATTGATTCTTTAGTTCCCCTTGAAACACTTAGCTACTTTTCGAGGTTATTAGTCGAGGAGGATTGAGATTCTCGGTTTTCTTAAGTGGTTACTTCATAACATTGCATGAGGACACGACAATATCTTAGTATGGGGGATTTAATATGTGCTTAATTACACATATTTTATACCTAATAAAACAACCCTAAACGACCAAAAACGCACATAAATTGCCATAAATATGCTTGTTTTTGTGTTTGTACTATGCAGGTACCAGATATTCACTAAAAGACAAAAATCAAAGAAAAACCGGACAAAACCAAGCACAGATTTGGAAAGAGCGCGAAAAAACTGAGGCCAAGGGTACAAAAGGTTTGAAAACAGAGCTCAAACGGAAATTACCAGATCAACTCGACAAAGTTTGTGCATTTAATGGAGCCAAGACGAAGTCAAAGTCAACCCCGACAAAGTCAAAGTCGACCAAGTGAAGAAAATACAACTTGAGGGACAAAAATTCCAATTCAAAAAGTTATATTTCATGGTGGAAAACTACAAGGACTGAAGTTGCAATTCTATGAAAATAACAACTTTTGAGGGTGCCTAAACTGCCAACTGCCCTGAAAGTTGCATACACAAGGACGCACTAATAAATTACATATATAACTCTGAAGGGCCTTTCCTGCTAATTTCCTAAACTTGTACACCCCAAGGACGAATTTTGCAATACACCATATAACTTTCAGGGGGCAAACTTGCCAATCCCCAAATAAGTTTTATCCTGCTCCCAAAATCAAACTAGATGAACCCTAATTCTTTCCCGCCAAAGCAACAGAACCCAAGAACCAATCACGGGTTGTCTTCTCCCCTGCTTTTACCCTGCAACACGATTTACACAAAAGATCAAACCTTTCCTCCCTTTCCACTAAACCCCTAAGCCACCTTGGCAATCCTCCACCTTTTTCAATGATAAAAGCAAATCCAACGACTGTGATGATTTTTAAAGAAGATTAATGGCTGAGATGAGCTTTGGTTTTGCTCTCACACAAGAAGCACAACAAACACAAAGGCTTGAAGATTCAGCCTATAAAAAAAGAAAGAAGACAGAAGAAACCAGGAGGAGTTTTTTTAGTGTAATTTTTAGTTTAAATTTACTTTAAAAATGTCTTAAGTCAATTTACATTACTGTCTTTCAATTTTCAGCTATGTACCACTTTTAATATTAATGCAATTCAAGTTTACAAGTTATCTCAAATTCTACCCTTTTAAGCTTATTACATTCTGTTAAAATTCCTGCTTACAAGTCATTTATATAGCTCTCATCAGCTTTTACAAGCCGTCTTAATCATAAAAGCTTTTCAAAAGCTTTCTATGCATGTACTGTTTCATTCAGAAAGGAATTTGAATTTCAGCTATTGGAAGCATGGTTTTAGTGCTTAATGGTTAAGTAATAGGAAGTTACTTGGGGTGTTTTAAGCTCCTGCCTAAAGCTTGGACTTATGTAAGATTACATTTTTCCCAATTTTTCTATTTTCTGCATTTTTACTGTTCTATAGCTTATTTCTCTTATCTGTGTTTACTTCTGCTAATATGTGCTTATTTCTCTCTTGTTTATGCTTATTTATTCTTGCTTATGCTTATTAGATTTTGGGTAATGCTTCTTTTAATCTGTCTTACTTATTTTCATGTTTTCTGTCCTTAAAGGAGTGTTTGGGTTAAGCCCAAAATGGGTCAATAGGGACAGGTTAATGGGTTAGGGTCAGCTGGTCATGTTAAACTTGCCATTTGAAGCTATTGTAATCTGTTTTAAAAGTTGTTATAGTTAAATTTTCTTTTTTTGAGGTTTTCAAAAGCTATTACTAAATTTTTGGTTCAAATTTTTTTTATCAAGTATGCATTTGACTAAGCCATGAGATTCAGTGTCTTATTGTTGTTTTTCTTATGTCTTTTTAGTATTTGGACGAGTAGTGAGTGTTCTTTTTTCTACTTTGTCACATGTCAATCTTTGTTATGTTAGTTTTTAAGTAAAAATGTCAATTTGCAAAACCATTTATTAGATGGTAAATGAGAGTTATAGGTCATGATTTTTTTTGAGCATAAGCCCACCTAAAGCTTAACTTAATCTGTTTTTAACTATTTTTCTATTTTGAGCTTATTCACCAGCTTGTTCATAAGCTGGTTTTTTTAGCAAAATTTTCCTAGTTAAGTTGCCCTGGTGCAAAAGCCCAAGTTGGAAGCCCTTCTTCTTGCTTATTAGTTGAGTAACCCCTAGTTTTCTTTGCTTTTCTAAATAGCTAATAAGCCATTTTATAAGCTTTATAATCCTTAAGCATTGAGACCCCCTCTAGGTTACTTATTTTTAAGCTAAAAGTGAGCTCTTTCAACAGTTTGTATGCACAGTAGGGACTAGAAGCTTACATGCTTATTTTAGCTTATCTGCTTAAGTTTAGTGTTTGATTTTGTTGTTACTTGTTTATTAGGTGTAGGACAACTTATGCCTTAGTATTAGTTGCATCTTCCTTTGCTTATTTGCCCAAAAGTAGCATAGCAGCTTAGTGCCTATTCCTTAGTATAAAAATAGCTTATCTTCCATTTACTTGCTTAACCGTTTGAGTTTTCTTGCTTATTTTTACTTACATTTGCTTATTTAGTGTAGGATAATATTTGTTCTTGCTTGTTTTCAATTCCTTTTGCTTAATTTGCCTTACTTTTCCCTATAGTTTAAGTTTTTTTAGTGCATTAGTCATTTTCGCATAATCTGTCAACTTTTGAGCTCCAATTTTGAGCTTATTTGCCTTTTTTAAAATCTTTTCTTTTTGTATTTTTAGATCGTACATAAGCTACTCTATAAGCTAGCTTAAGCCCCAATTCCCTAGGTGCCTCTAAGTGCATAAAAATAAGCTCAAAGAGTGCCCCCTAGGCTGTTTGCCTAGCAGTATTTGGGATATTAGCTTATTTACTTTTTCTTGTTTATATGTCTGATTCTTTGAGCTTATTTGTGTTCATTTCTGCTTATTAAGTGTAGGCCCTTATCTGTTTTTGTTTGTTTCAGTTTTTACTTTGCTTATTTGATCTTAAGATGGCCAAACAATTTTGCTTAAATAGACATTAGATAGTTTCTTCAACTGTCATTTTTCAAGTGCTTATTTACCAGCTTATAATTGCTTTTCACAAAAAGTAGTAGTTACAAAAATTGCTTATTTTTATCAGTTCTTTAAGTCTGGAAAAAGTAAAAAAAAAAATTAAAAAAGGGAAGAGGGAAAGTCAGGGGTGAGCATGGCTCGAACCCCTGACCTCAACCCTCCTCAACCTTCTCAACACACACTGTGCTAACCAACTGCCCTTGGGACTTTCACTTGTCATCCTTTGTACCCTTTAATTATTATACACACTTTAGCAGGTAGGGCTTATTTCCTTATTTGCTTATTATGCGGCTTATTTATAAGCTGATATTCAAAGTTTGAATTTTTCATAGATTAAGCATGCTGTAAAGTATTTTGTGTAATTTTTTCAGATTTTTAGAAAATTGTTTAGTATTTTTTATAATTTATTTTTATTAAAAACTAAAAAAAATCATAAAAAATAAAATAATAATCAGAAAAATATAAATCTTTTTTTTTTAATTTTCTTTTCTCAAATAGTTTCTAGGAAAAATATTTAAGTTTTCATAGGGTTATTTTTGCAAAGTTTCACTTTTTAAAGAACGGGATTCGTCCCCGTTTTTGTTTTGACTCGTTTTTTGTCTTAACTAACTTCGTTTTTGATCTAGTTTTTTTTTACTTTGTTTTTAGTCACTTAGAACCCATTTTAAGTGAAAAATTCATTCTAGGGTTTAAATTGTGTAATTTAGGTTTTTGACCCTCGTTTTTAGTACCCGTCTTAGTTTTAAATCATTTTAGCTTTCGTTTTTAGGTTTTCTTTAACCGTTTTTGCTTATTTAAATGTAGTAATAGAAAAACCAATCATATTCTCATTCAATTCAAACATCGATTATCAATTCGTCATTCGATTTTCAATTGCACACCTCGTTGGGACATAACGACCCGGGAAATCAAACTTCCGGAAACATATATATTTTATTTTGTGAATTCTTAACCAATCCTTGGCTAAAGGTATTTGGTTGATTGTTTGCCTATATTATATATATATATATATACTATCAAACGAATCACCTGCGGAGCTTGTTCTTTCCCTAGCGTGTTCCTCACGGCGGACGTGGGTTGGCTAAGTGGAGTTTGCTCGTTAGTGCTCATGATGAGTATTTTAGAAAACGTGGTTGCATAAGGGTCCCACGGATGGCTCCAACTGGTTAGTACAAAATACGTTATGGGCTAAAGATATGGATCTGAGGTCATTATCGGGTTAGGCCGATGAGTTGGATCTTGTACTAAACCAAGTAATGATCTGAATTTCCTGCGCAAATAGAGGCAAACCATTAGTCTTACCATGGGGACGGACCTCACGGTTAGACTTCGGTGTGAGAGTAAGTACATATTTTTGTCAGAGAATATTAGAGTACGTGTGTGTATATGAATAGGAATGAATATCGTACCTTTTGATGTGACAGAGGTCCTATTTATAGGTGAGAGAAATACTAGGTTTTCCTAATATTTCGCCTGCTTCGTTAATGGCCAGAGTGGGGCCCTTGTCAAGGCGTCCTACGGAAGCGGTCCGCGTCCGTCTTGTCTTACTCGAGTCGTGCCGGTCCAGTCCCGGGCTTAATATTGGCTCGTTGTATTTGTTATTGATTTTAGTTGGGCCAAGGCCCAATTGTGAGGGTACAGCCCAGGCCCAGAAGCCTGGTATGCCCATTATAAGGCATCAGTTTGTTACTAGTTTTGATTTTTTTAAATTTGCCGCTGATTATACTCGTAAAGCGAACACGTTTGTATAAACTGCGCCAGTTTTGTTGAATACATCTTTCTTTATCTGTGGGTAATATTTTAATCACCGCCGATTTGGTGTACATCTACTAATAAAGTGTTGCAAATCAGTTTCTTTTTATATAGAGTTAACTACATTTTTGGTCCTTACGGTTTATCGGGTATAACATTTTTGGTCCAAAACGATTTTTTGTAACGGACCCTGTCCGTTTTTATCGTCCCGTAACACTTTTGTCCAAAACGTTAGTTTGACCAACTTTGACCGTTAACTGTGAGGGCAAAAGTGTTTTTTCACATGTATAACAAAATAAAAAAAACACATTATAAATTCATACACTTTACAATATAACTTCACCACCATCTTTGGCAGCCACCCCCAGGCCGCCACCACCACCGACGTCCGTCACCACCCTGCTTAATGTTGTTCCCCACCACCAAACACACACGACAGCCGACCATCGCCACCAATTTTCTTCATCTCTGTTAAACAAACACCCCCACACACACAAACATAACCAAACCCAACCACCACTACTGCCGACGTCCCAACACCAATGTCATCACCCGTCACCGCCACCATTACTATTGTTATCACCAGCAAACCATATAACTTTTACCACCACCATCACCATCCACGGCCAACCACATCCAACCCGCCACCAAACACAACGAAAGCCACCCCTGGTAAACACAAACAACAAACACTACTAACCATTTACCACTACCATCCACCAACACCTTCCACCATCTCACCATCATCTCACCGACACCAACACCAACACCTTCCACCATCTCACCTAATCGTCGGCCAACACCCAACAAACATTAACCATCTAACAACTTCCTTCAATATTAATAAAAACCCTAAATCCTTAATTTTACAAAAATAAAAAACCCTAACCCTATATTTCAACTCAAATCACAAAAATTAACTGTATAAATGAGTGACTCACATCAAACAACACAAATCTTTCAACCAATTACTCCAATTTAATTGAAAAACCAAAAAAGCCCCCATTTTAATATAAAAAAATGAAACCCATCACCAACCACTAAACACCATTTCTGGTGGTGGTGGTGGCGGTTTCGTAGTGGGGGGAGGGTTTGAAGCTGCAGAATACATACTTGGTGTGTGTGCTCTTAGCTATTTGAGTTTTTGGAGTGATAAGGGTGAAAAAGTATGAAAGTGTTTGAGTCAGTGGGTTAATGGAGATATAAGGGGAAGATGTTTATATGGGTTTCCTTGTGGGTGTAAATGATGTTATAAAAAATATAAAAATAATAATATTTTGTTTTTATTTTTATTATTATTATTAAAATTTGAGTTATGTACATTCTTGGTCCTCGTGGTTTGGTGCGTTTTCATTTTTGGTCCAAAATTCAAAAAAGTTTTGGTTTTAGTCCAAAACACATAGTTTCGTTCCACTTTCGGTCCAAAAGATATAGTTTCGTTCCACTTTTAGTCCAAAACTTTTAGTCCAAATTTACGAGATTGGACTAAAAGTGGAACTAAACTATGTTTTTGGACCAAAACCAAAACTTTTTTGAATTTTGGACCAAAAATGAAAAACACACCAAACCACAAAGACCAAAAATGTACTTAACTCTTAAAATTATAATAATAAAGGAGAGGTCATTTTAGTCATTGCACACCATCATGCGAGGGTAGTTTAGTCATTTCAAATCTTTTTAATAAGTCAAACTTACAGTCAACGTAAAATGGACCAAAAGTGTTACGGGTCGACCAAAAACGGACAAGATCCGTTGCAAAAAATCGTTTTATACCAAAAGTGTTATACCCGGTAAACCATAAGGACCAAAAATATAGTTAACTATTTTATATATTACCCAATCATAATGTTTTTAAAACGGTCGAACTAATGAACCGAGGAAAGCCGGTTCGATCTCCAGTTCGGTTTTCAAAAAGCATTGGTAATGATATTGTTTCCATAATCATTATACAAAAAAGAAATGTTTGAGGAGCCAACCCAATCCCATTTTGACCCTTATTTTTGCCGCCACGTCAGCGCCATATCAGCATAACACCAACACCAACACCACTCCCCTTATCATAACACCAAATAACACCACTCACCTCTTTATTTTCATAAAACCCCCTAAACAATTATTTCATTCATTTAACAAACTAATCATTTCATTCATAATTAAACATACAAATTACATTAAAAAAACACATTACGAAATTAAAAAAACATTACGAAATAAAAAAAACATTACGAAATAAAAAAAATCATATGATTTCTTGTTCCAAAAGCATAGTGGTATACGGACCACTCGCTCTCAAGTAACCTTGCTTGCTAAGCAGATGCTAAGCCAAGATTGCTCCGGTGGATTTTGAGCTCCAAGAATTTGATGTCGTTATCCGTGATAAAAAGGAGCAGAAAATCTCCGCCGCCGACCACCTGTCTATACTTGAAAATCCCCATCAAAGTGAGCTCGGGTTAAAAAAAAAGAAAAAAAAAAAAAAATGAAAAAAAAAAAAAAAAAAAAAAAAAAAAAAAAAAAAAAAAAAAAAACAAAAAAAAAAAAAAGACCAAAGAAAAAAAAAAAAAAAAAAAAAAAAAAAAAAAAAAAAAAAAAAAAAAAAAAAAATAAAAAAAAAAAAAAAAAAAAAAAAAAAAAAATAAAGAAAAAAAAAAAAAAAAAAAGTAAAAAAAAAAAAAAAAAACAAAAAAAAAAAAAAAAGAAAAAAAAAAAAAAAAAATAAAAAAAATAAAAAAAAAAAAAAAAAAAAAAAAAATAAAAAAGATAAAAAAAAAAAAAAAAAAAAAAATAAATATGGCAAATTTCCTCTTGATGCACTTGGGATGGTTACCTTTCGTTGAGTGATGATAATGCCCCATGGTTTGGCCGATTTTGCAAACGAACCATGCGGGGAATTTTGTAATCAATGGAAAGTTCGTCCAGCCAAAAAAAGAAAGTTTTTTCAAAGACGTCAAACTCTACTTTTGGGATGAACCCTATTATATTCAGATCTGGCAGGAACCAAGTAATTTAGTCGTTGTGTTTCAGGGCAAGAAGCTTTTGACATTCTTAAAGCTTGCCTCGACAGTGGAACCCACTGGGGACATTACGGTGTCCAATACACCGCTAACAAAATCTTACGATTCATGTTTCTATTGCCCAAACGATCTACGACAGGATGCCACAAGGACAGACTGTCCCCCGATGGACATTTGTCAACGTCAGGCAAAATTTCGCTTAAACGTAATGAAATGATGCCAACAAAACTTCTATCCAAGTGTTGCGAAGAATCTTTGACATGTGGGCATTGAGTTTTAGTGGTCCCCTTCCCCGTCTGCATGAGGGAACAAATATATACTTGTGGCCGTCGATTATTTGTCAAAATGGGTTGAAGCAAAAGCGCTCCCCACCGAACGGAATGCCCGAGGTTGGTTTGCAAATTTCTTAGGAATGCTCTACGCGGTGGTAGTGTCTGCTGAGGCGTGTGGGTTTGGGTTGGCGCCGCGAGCGGTTGGGGGGGGCGAGAGGTGGGATGGCCGGGGGAGATAGGAGTCTGGTTCTGCTCAACAAACAACAGAAACGGAGGAGGAGTAGCGAAGTGCGAGAGATGCTGGGAGAGGCACGATGGGCAGCCAAGAGGACGACGGGGTGAAAGTTGGAGGGAGTAGAGTGTTAAAACGAGAACTATTAATGAGCAAACAGCGCTCCGGAATGACATTTCGCGTTCCATTGAGAGGGAGCTGCTATTCTTCTGCTTCACCCTCCATATATCAGTGGACATACACAGATCATCGGCCACAATATCAATTTTGTAGTGATATTCCCGTCGATGAAGTGTACGGAATGTTGCCCATGAAAATCAATTGCCCCAGCAGAGTCAAATATTTCGTGCAGAAGCGTATGGATGATGGAGTGTATCTATTGTGTGATAGCATCTTCCGTTGATGCACGTTTATAGAACTGTATTGCCATATGAGCGTTGAAAGGAATGTCCCACAAGATCACGGGATAGAGACAATAGTCGTGGCCGACCTTGTAGATCGTGGGCCAATAGTGCGAAAGCCTGAACATCGGAGAGATCTATTTTACAGCGGGTAATTGGCGACCGAGGGAGTAATAGGGTCCCCCAGGTGTGTGCCACAGTGGTTCGAGGGAGGCTTATAGACGGAATGTCAGCGAATCATCTTGGTCGGCGCGTGCACGAGACACAACGCCTAAGATGCACATGGGTCAGCACAGATCGGATGAAGTATGAGTAGGTGGGTGCGATCCGCAATAGTTGCGTGTTTGACGTCTTTGAAAAACTTTGTCTTATTTGCTAGGACGACATTCCATTGATTACAAAATTCCCCGCAATGGTATTTCAAATAAATCGGCAAAAACCATGGGGCAATTTTATCATACCGACGAAAGGTTAACCATCACCAAGTGTCTCAAAGGAATGTTTTCCATATTTCCTTTTCTCGAGCCCTCACTTTTGATGGGGATTTTCCAAGTCTAGACAGTGGTCGACGCGAGATTTTTCTGCTCCTTTTATCACGGATAACGACATCAAATTCTTGGATGCATCAAAAACCACCGGAGCCAATCTTGGCTTAGCAATCGTGCTTATCAAGCAGGTACTCTGAGAGCCGAGTGTCCGTAACCTATGCTTTTTGGACAAGACAACATATGGCCGTAATTCCGAAAGCATGACACACGGCCAGTAATTCCTTTTCCGTTGTAGTGTATATGTGCTTGAGCCTCGGTCATAGTTTTAGCTTGCTACGTGTATTGGCTAGAAGTGCTTGGTCTTACGTTGGCCCTTATGGACTTCCCCAACAGCAAAATCACTGCATCAGCACATGATTCAAAGGCAAGTCCCACTGCGGAGAGCAACTAGGATTGGAGCCTGGTTTAACTTCAACTTAATGGTTTTCAAAATGCTTCAATGGCATTCCTCGAGAAGATAAACGGAGTTTCTTTTCGAGGAGGTGGGTCATATGCCGGGGCGATTTTGAAAAATCCTGAATAATCATTGTAGAATCCGGGCGTGATCCGAGAAACTGCGAATAAACCTTCACAGTAGTGGGATGAGGCAATTTTGCAATGACATCAACTTTTGCCTTATCAACCTCAATCCCGGATTTAGAAATCTTATAGCCAAGGACTATGCTTTCCTTGACCATAAAATGGCACTTCTCCCAATTTAGCACAAGATTGGTGTCTTCACACCTTTGGAGCATTTTGGTCTAAATGGGAAAAGAGCAAGAGAGAAAGAAATCATCAAAAACCGAGAAATCATCCATGAAGACTTCTAAGGTTTTCTCCCCAATCATAACGAGAAAAATTGGCACCCATACACCTTTGGAACGAGCGCTGATTGCATTGCATAACCCCTAAGCCAATTTCGACGAAAGCAAATGTCCTTAAGGGCAGGTGAAAGGTAGTCTTCTCTTTGATCTATGGGTTCAATCAGGAGTCTGAAAGTAGCCGGAGAAGTCATACCATAAAAGCAATAGTACTCAAATTTCGGCTAATCTTTCCATGCAAGGCCATTAAGCCAAGAATGTAAGGGATATGGGGTATTTACGAGTTGCACCATTTGTTTATGGTTAAATCGATGGCAAACTCTCCATCCCATAACGCAACCTAGAGTGTATTGGGCGATTCATTTTCGAGTCATTTTTATTACCACGGTAAATGCCTCCTACTAGGACACGAATGGGCGCACGCGAGTCTTCCCGCGGACGGTGGCCTGGGTCATGAGAGGAGACAGGGGTAAATTTAAACCTTGCATCAAGAAGCTTATTATAACTTCTTGCTTAATAACTTCATAGATTTTGGAGTTAACTCTTCTCTGATGTTGAACTACGGGTTTGGCATCTTCCTCTATCAAAATCTTATGGGTGCAAAATTATAGATCTATCCCCTTAATATTAGAAATCTTCCAAGTATGGCATTTTTTGTGAGACTGAGAACCTTGGATTCAGGGCGGTTTTTATCCTCATCTTCAGTTTTAGCGATTATGACGGGTAATTTGTCATCACCCTCCAAAAATGCATACTCAAGATGGGATGGTAAGTCTTTGAGTTCAAGGTCAGGAGGATCTTCACATGAAGATTTAACCTTTTCAGGAACATTAATTTCACAAACTGGTGACGGTAGGAATTGTGGGTCATTGAGTTGTCACACTTAACAATTCCTCAAGGTAAACAGTATCTCCTTCAGAATCATAGATGCCATCAACACCCGGTGGTATTGAATCATCGTGTTCAAGAAATGCATCGATCTCTTCCATTAGAAAATCACTTCCTCCGAAGGGAGTGAAAGATGGAGAGCGAGAATCGATCATAAGGTCCGAAGTAGAAGTGGGATTGCCACTTTCAGAAATTTCAAGTACTTCTTGAACATATTCTCTTTCAAAGCAAATGTCAATAACATCGACTCGGTTAACTGATTCAATGAATAAGTAGTAGGAGTATTTTAGTATCACCAACTTTGAAGGTCACGGATTGGTCATCATGTCTAAGGGTCATTTGTTCACCGTGAACGTCTATCAAGGCACGTGCCGTCCTCAAGAAAGGTCTTCCTAAGATTAAGGGAGACCCGAGGATCGGCAACGTAATCACGACCACAAAATCGCAGGAAAGAAAGAACGTTCCGAACTTTCACGAAAAACAGTCCTCGGCGATGCCGGTTTGGAGTAGAAATCGTTCCAGTCGCAAGTTTCAAAATCATGTCGTGTTTGTGTCAAAGCTGTGAGACTTAGTTCTTTCCAAAAGGAGAGAGGCATTAGGTTGATGCATGCACCGAGATCGGCCAAGGCTAAGCATTTTATTCATCTCCGTAAATGACACACGGTATAAGAAATCTGCCGGGTCTCCAAGTTTCTCGGAACTTTTTTAGATAACTGCCCGAGCAATTCTCGTTTACCAGTGTCTTAGTCACTCATCAATCTTATCTTGTCATTGAGGAGCTTTCTAAACATTGTGCAAATTTGGGCATGTGTAGAGAGGCGTCCGTCGAAACTTAGCTCGAAATGGAGATTCGAAAATCACCATAAATTTTGAAGCTAGAAGATCGTCTTTTTCACGGAGCTTCTCTTTGTTGGCTCTTGAAGGATAAGGCAATGTTGGTTTAGTTTTCAAAGCAACAACGATCTCACCAATTTGGTCATCAGTTTGGACCACTGGAGGTTGGATGTTTTCGGTGTTTGGTTGCACCATATCCTTCGTCACCTCGGGTTCATTTTCCTTCTCTTTAGGAGGTGTGAATAAATTTGAATTCCATTATAGGAAACACCGCTTCGGGTAGTGATTGCTTTCACATCACCTTTCGGTTAGCATGTGTTGCTTGGAAAGACCCGATCCCGAAGTAGGGAAGCGGTATACTATTCACGAATTTAGTGATCAAGTCCGTTATATTTGCCATTTGATTTTGCATATTTTGCATAACCGCGTCATTAGCTTTACTAGTTACAAAATCGGGCTGAGACCACTGTGCGGTTTGATTGGAGCTTGGTAAGGTGGAGCTTTGAAAGTCGGGGGTTGTTTTAATTATCCCCTGGGTGGTAAATTGTCCTTGATTGAAATTATTACCCCGATTTTGGTTAAAATTGTTCCCCCGATTTTGGTTGAAAATTGATCCCCTGATTTGTTGTTTGGATGGTTATTTGGCATAGGAGGAAAACCGGAGGTCCCGAATTTGTTTGCAACCTTTTGAGGTCGGTAACTGGCATTCCCTTGGTTGTAGTTAACTGCGGCGGCTTGTGACACGTATTCTTGGATATTGTCACGATAAATGTTGCCATCGGTGGCTGGACAATTTTGGTAAGAATGACCACCCCCGCAAGTTACACAACTTTGCTCGACCGCTTTTACGGGAGCGGGAGCTGGAGTTTGGTTTTTCTTATCGAGAATCAATGCTCTAACCATATCTTTCAGCTCAGCAACATCGGATGAAACTGTTGGGGTGGAAGAGCTCGTACTCACTTTTGAAACAATGGCTTTGCTTCGTGATTGACGAACTTTGGACTTGCTCTCGATGATTTTTAGGCATTCTCGAGGCATTTTATCCAGAAAGTTACCACCCGCAGCGGAGTTCAATGAATCTTGATCATTCGAATTTAGGGCATTATAGAATGTATCGAGTTGATGCAATTCTGAAAACCCATGATGTGGGCATCCCCTAAGAAGATCATTGAATCGGTCCCATGCCTCGTAAAACGTTTCATCAAATTTTTGTTGAAATCTCGTGATTTCATTTCTAAGATTTGTTGTTTTAGAGGGAGGGAAGAATTTGTTAATAAATTTCGAAACAAATCAATCCCATTGTAAGAAGACGAACGAGGGGGCTCTTTTCAAGCCATATCGGGCGCTCCCCTCGAGGAAAATGGGAAAAGCATAAAGCTTAACCGACGTATACCTCGGACTTCGGGGGGGAAAAATAAAAAAAAAAAAAAAAAAAAAAAACTTTTTAATTCATCGTAAAGTGATCTTGTTGAAAATATCTGATGTGAGCATGTTGGGGTCTTCTTTATCATGTCAAAAAATTGCTTGTTTTGAAACAAATTAAGTAGACCATGCTGCATTCTCAAAGTTGTTCGCGTAATTTTCAGGGACACGATCGCATCCGTCGTAACCCTCGTGGGTGCTTCGAGGTAATTGCGCCATAGTAACGATTATCGGCTCATCGTAACTATGGGGGATTGTTATTTGAGGTTTTTCAAGATTTGGTGATTCACAGAAGTTTGTTCGGACTTGTTTGTTGCGACGATTACGGGCTTGAGAACGAGTGCGCTGCACATAAAGAAAATAAAAAGAAAGTTACACTAAATATGTAATTTTTTTGTTTTTTTTCAATGATTTATTTTCACAATGATTTTTACGGACAAAGAGGTAAGACAACTCAAACCAAATAATCTACTTACTTCACTGGTAAGCCTCAAAAAAGATAAACGCACAAGTGATGCGGAGAGTAGTAATAGCGCTAAGCTCTATTCTCTTTCGGGTCGTAGTTCCTAGGAACAACCCTCCTTATACCCACTTTAAAGTTGTTTAATCTTTTCAGGTGGCCGTACGTTGTACTAGACACAAATGGTCAAGTTTTTAAATCTTGTTCCAGATGGGAACCAACACGTTCACCGGAAATTATGATGAGTAATACCTCAATTGAGAAGATTATATTTTTGTATTTTTTTACCAATTTTTGAATTTTATTTCTTTTTTATGGAAATGTTTTAATTTGGATTTTTTTCTTTTTGTTTTTTATATGATATATTATACTAATAAAAGAAAATTAAGAATAATTTTGTAGACGAAAATATTCACAGATTACCAAACAAAAATTTTCAAACGTAACGATAATCGTTTTCAACCTCCCCGGCAGCGGCGCCAAAATTTGTTTCGCTAGATCTCACTCCTTTTTATATATAAATAAATATGAATAAATATAAATATATAACAAGGATCAAAATTTCGCGAAATCAATGAAACCGGAAGTAGTATAGAGTGTTTCCGGGTCGTTATGTCCCAACGAGGCTTGAATGGAGAATCGAATGACGAATTGATAATCAATGTTTGACTATGACAAGGATATGATTGGGTACTTAAACTAATAAGCAAATGCACGAAAAGATAAGCAAGGAAAATAAGCTAGAACAGGCATAAAGGCTAAGAATGGTAAAAACACTTAAAACTTTTATACTAAGACACAAATAAGCTCAAATAAGCTTAAGACAAATCAAATAAGCTAAACTAACTCTAAATTAGCAAATTCAAAAAGCAATTAAGCTGAATTAAGAAAGAAAAACTCAGCAGTACTAACAACAGTACTAACAGTATTAACTATCAGTACTAACTTGGAGTTAGTACTGCTAGCTTTGAGTTAGTACTGCTAGCTTTAACCGATCACAATAAACCAAGAAATAAGCAAATAAGCTAAAACAGATATTTAACGCACTCAGGCATAAAAATAAGCAACTAGAATAAACTAAAATGGCAAATAAGCTCAAAACTAAAAACTGATAAACTATTTAAATTGATTTGAAAAGGCGAATAAGCTTAAATAAGCTTACTCCTATAGACAGTAACGAAAAAGGGCTTAATCTACTCTAAAAAGCTAAGGAAATCTTAAATAATCAGAAGTAATAAGCTGATAAGCTAAAATGAACTAATAGTAACAAACTAGTTTTTAAACTAACAGTAGCTAACGTGGAGTTAGTACTAGCTTTAAGTTAGTACTGCTAGCTTTAAAAATCCCCAAAAGAGAACTAGCAGTACTAACTATGGGTTAGTACTGCTAGTTGAAAATACCCCTTAAAGTTTTCAAAAATCATTTTTCTTTTTATTTCAAGCTGATGTGATCCAAATTTGTTAAAAACAGATTATCAAATTACAAAATAAGGCACTTATAAGCAGGTTTTAATCAATAATAAAAACTGAATCAATCTAACAGTATTAACTCATAACTAACAGTACTAACTATGAAATTTGCACAAGTCACTTTTATACTAACAACTAAGCAAGATAAGCACTAAACATCACAATAAAGCATAAATAAGCACATATAAGTAACAAAGAAGCACTAATAAGCAGTTCTGTAGTAAATAAGCAAAATTAGAAAAATAAAATGGGAAAGTCAAAACCGTGACAAAACACTTATTTTATTTTTGAAAATTTTTAAATTTTTTCATTTTTTTGGTATTTTTGCATTAATATTAAAAGTGGTACATAGCTGAAAATTGAAAGACAGTAATGTAAATTGACTTAAGACATTTTTTAAAGTAAATTTAAACTAAAAATTACACTAAAAAACTCTCTGCATCTTCTGTCTTCTTTCTTTCTTTATAGGTTGAATCTTCAAGCCTTTGTGTTTGTTGTGCTTCTTGTGTGAGAGCAAAACCAAAGCTCATCTCAGCCATTAATCTTCTTTAAAAATCATCACATTCGTTGGATTTGCGTTTATCATTGAAAAAGGTGGAGGATTGCCAAGGTGGCTTAGGGGTTTAGTGGAAAGGGAGGAAAGGTTTGATCTTTTGTGTAAATCGTGTTGCAGGGTAAAAGCAGGGGAGAAGACAACCCGTGATTGGTTCTTGGGTTCTGTTGCTTTGGCGGAAAGAATTATGGTTCATCTAGTTTGATTTTGGGAGCACGATAAAACTTATTTGGGGATTGGCAAGTTTTCCCCCTGAAAGTTATATGGTGTATTTGCAAAATTCGTCCTTGGGGTGTACAAGTTTAGGAAATTAGTAGGAAAGGCCCCTCAGAGTTATATATGTAATTACATAGGTGGTCCTTGTGGTATGCAACTTCAGGGGGTTGGCAGTTTAGCCCCCTCAAGTTGTATTTTCATAGAATTGCAACTTCAGTCCTTGTAGTTTTCCACCATGAAATATAACTTTTTGAATTGGCAATTTTGGTCCCTCAAGTTGTATTTTCTTCACTTGGTTGACTTTGACTTTGTCAGGGTTGACTTTGACTTCATCGGGGTTGACTTTGACTTCGTCTTGACTCCATTAAATGCACAAACTTTGTCGAGTCGATCCAGTAATTTCCGCTTGAGCTTCGTTTTCAATCCTTTTGTACCCTTGGCCTCAGTTTTTCGCGCTCTTTCCAAATCCGTGTTCGGTTTTGTCCGGTTTGGCTTCGATTTTTGTCTTTTAGTGAATATCTGGTAGTACAAACACAAAAACAAGCATATATATGGCATTTTATGTGCGTTTTTGGTCGTTTAGGGTTGAGTTTTAAGGTAAAAGGTATGTGTAATTACACACATACCATGCGGATACTTATTTTTTTGAGGATTTGTGGCATGGAGACATGGTTTTGAAACAAAGATATCCTAGGCTTTATGCGCTGGAAGTGAAGAAGACTGTCGATGTGGCTTCTAAACTGTCACAAGAGAACTTGACCTGGTCTTTTCGTCGTGCTCCTAGAAGCGGAGTGAAACAAGATCAGTTGACGGATTTGACGACTTACGTGGAAGGTGTTGTTCTTGGTGTCACGCCTGATAGGTGGTATTGGACGCTTGATGGTTCGGGTGAGTTCTCGGTAGTGTCTACTCAAACTCAATGGATAAAAGCGGTGCCAATCAAAGTTAACATTCATGCGTGGAAGGTGAGAATAGATTGTTTGCCTACCCGTCTTAATATATCCCGGAGAGGTATAGATATTCAAAAAACAAAGCACTATCTAACGTGTCTGTAGATCACTATGTAAATTCAACTTGTCTAGGAATTGTCAACTTTTTTTTCCCGACAAGTATCAATTTGAGTGATTTTGCTTAATTTTAAACTTTAGATCGACAATTTTAGACAGTAGTAAAGTTTATGTACATAACGATATTTCCGAAGAAATCTGGGGAAGGAAAAGACTAGATCACCCACCAACCAGCATATTCTCGATAGATCCCAGCCGGCAGTTATGGGAGTTCGACTAAAGGTTATCAGGTGAGACCCCCATAGGAGAATGTTCGCAATGTAATAGCGGGATACTCCACCCTTTTAGGCCGAATTTCTTAGATTTACCGCTAAATAAACAATACTACTCAAAGCACGCAAACATCAAAAATTTAATGATCTCATTGGTGAGATTATTCCATGTAGCGACCTTTCTTCTCGGAATGTAGTATATGTTATTAATAAGCATCATTTGCTTAAGTGCCAGGTTTTTGACACCCAGGTGAATACTTAATCAAAATAATCTACCGACGGCAACCAACAACTTTTGAAGTCTTAAAGCAAGTTATTCTTAGTTCAAAATTATACTTGAGTTTAGAAAAAGAAATCTTAACCATTAAATTTTCATTTATTTCTATGTACTATACTACCGTCATCATTTACATGACTACAACATCGGCCACGCCTCCGACAAGATGTAGTGACTTTAGTATGACGAACGGACGTTTATTTGATAACGCCTACTGATTTATTATCTCACTATGGGCCTTGTTTTGAAGACTGCAACATCGGTTGTGAGCCGACAAGATGCAGTAAACCTTTATCAGCCCATAGTTTATATTATTTATTTTTTTCATCCATTTTTTTTTATTTTTTTATTTTTTTTAGAGAAGCATATTTTCCGTAATAGAGAAAATTTCGTTTTAGAAACTCAAGTATAAAGCTGAACTAAGATGAATATTTTCGTTTCGAAAGAGCTTCTTTTTAGAAAAAGTTCGGTTTAAAGTTAAAGCAAAATTAAGCACATTTATTTAGTCAGGTTAAGAAGGCTTTGGAAGAAAAACGACAAGTTACACTTATATGCTTTTAAGATTTCTAAATAATCCTTGTTTAGCATCTACTTGTAAGTAACACTATTCATTTTCAGTTCTCACAAACTTTTAAATCCTTAATAAAAGGATCCGCGAATGCCTTGCCTAATAAACTTTCGTATTATTAAATGGTTTAAGGGAAAAAGCTGGGCTCACCGCTCTCCGATCGAAAATCAAATTTATTCTCATTCTACCCATTGGGAAAGTCAAAACTGTGACAAAACACTTATTTTATTTTTGAAAATTTTTAAATTTTTTTTATTTTTTTGGGTATTTTTTGAGGAAAAGTTTGGTGGTAAAACGGGGATTTCGTGATACAACGGGCTTATGCAGGCAAATCAAATCGAAGATTCCTCCCCATCACTGGAATCCTAAAACATGTCCTTGACTGTTTTAAAGAGTTACTAGTAAATCTAGGCATTTATTAAGTGTGCCAAAAGATAAAACGTTAGTCGATTAGATTAGGATATCGGATTCCCTAAATGAAGCTGAGGATGTGAAGCTCGAGTGAATGATAAAACTGAGAGTCTTCACAATCCGGGACATCTTGGACAATAAACCACAAAACATACAAACACGAATAATGAAAGAGGCGAGCCTCATCACAACACAAAACACTTATTAGCATAAAGAAAGCAGATAGACTGGATAGGCATGGGTTGCCACCCACGAAGTACCTTGTTTTTGTTAACCGAAGTCACATGCTTGACTCCCCCGACCACGGTATTCATTGGTCCATGGGGAAGCAAGTGGAAGGTAAAATCATCATCGGACTTTCATTCAAGTGGTTTGGATAAACATTGAATTTTATGAAAGTTCCACTCCGATGAGATACATCCGGCATAAAAGAATGATAAATTGAGATGCCGGATCAAAAATGGTAATCTTCATTAACGGGGAGAGAAGATATGGTGGGGACAACGGGATACGTGAGAAAAGCAAGAAGCTCCATACAACATAAGCGAAGAGAGAAGATGGTCATCCTCAAGTGGTTACATTAATTAGTCGTAGAAGCATTCTTAGGTCCTGGGGTCAATAGAAGTCAAATCTCCCGGATCGGGCTCAATCTTAAATTTGAAAACATTCAGTTCCGGGAGATGGCAAGATGTGATGGTGTTCATCGGCAAAACTCCTCATGATTAAAAGTCACTCCTATCGGCTGAGGAGAAGGAAAACTGATCATTCGAAAGTTCTAAAGAATAACGAATCATATTGAGAAAAATCGTCATGAGTCGTGGTACTGCCACTACTCTTCTCTTTAAAATGATCGTTATCAACGTAGAAAGCTTTATAATCAGGAAGAGATAACTCATAATGAGTAGTGGGACTGCTACTACTAATCTCTTCTAGATTAAAGTGAAAAGTTTCAGATTCAGGAATAGAATTATCAAAGGTGTTAGTCTCCTCCAAGAAAAGATTAGAAAATGTGGAGGTAGACTTGATCACAACTTTGGAAGATGGAGTGGGATTATCTCTTAATGCATCGATCTTAGCAATAAGAAGATTGACATTCAATAATTTTTCATGAATGATATCGTCTTTGATTGTTAAAAGAATATCATCATTAATCCTTCTAACTTTCGGGTCAACAATCTCCACCCTCTCTAAACTGACGATCTCAACATCGGGAGGTGATGCATCGACATAATCGATATCCTCACCGTAGGGAGAATCGTCATCACTTGAAGAATTATCATCGTCGGAATTGACAACAATCTCATAATGTTTATTGAGAGCATTAAGAGGGGTGGTATTTTCATATAAGAGGCACATCACATATTTTTTGGGATATACCCTCGGACTACGGGTTTGGGAACAGGTCCTCAACACTCGACTTTATTACTTTCGTCCGATTCTTTTGCCTAGAATAGTGTCAAGATGCTCATCCCCTCTATACTTAGAGAGTTATGGGTTTCGTGATTGAAAACGTGGTTTGTGTATTGCTAATGGTATCGTCTTCGTCATATGTAAGCAATATGGTATCTTACATATCGAGTCTTTAGCGCTTGTTCTTCCGCGATTCGCTTTTCTTCTTCCTTCTTTTGTATAGCTTGACCAACCAAATCACATAAGGTTGTCATTTGTTCCATAAGCTTATTACTAGAATTGAGAAGCTCATTTTGGGAATTGAGAAGCTCATTTTGGGAATTGAAGATTGGATGATTGACGGTATATTGCGGGGGTTGAACTTGGTCAAACAAAAGAATTTGAATCATAGCAAGGATTTTGCTCATGATAATAGTCTTCATTTCTTTGGTCGAAATTGGAAGGTTTCATGAGGACCCCCGTAACTTTTTCAAACAAAATATCGTTGTGAAAACTCAGTGTAGTTTGATGAAACTAATCATAGTTGTCGATGAAACATGGTCTTTGTTGTTGAAAACATGGTAACGTTTGTGGGAAATAATCAAAGTGTTGATTGTAACACGGGTCCTGATTATAGATAAACGGGACTTGAGGTGGATAATCGTAACCGTAATGAGAATCGTTCCCACATAACTCACAAGAGTATGGAATTGAAAAAATTGCTTGGTGTTTCATTTCAAATAGTACAATAAAAACAAACTCCATTGTATTCATTACAACCACATTTTTAGCATGTACCAAGAAGACATTGTTGTTGCAATCTTTGCAAGTTTTGTAGGTGCTCACCAATGGTTTGATTTTTGCATGGTTCCGGATTAGAGATAATCAGAGCTTTCGGAGGATAATTATAACCGCAATGAGCACCTTTCCCACAAGACTTACAACTGCATCGTCGATAAAAAATTCCATCTAACGAATCACCGCACTCGTGACAACAATGGTCAATTTGTGGAGGACTTGGTAAGGAATTTTCACCGGGGTTCTGATTGCCAATGAATGGCTCTTGAGGAGCATTAACAACGTTGGTATTGTCATCGGATGACTCGGAAGTATCTTGAAGGTCTTTGAAAAATTCATTTTCAACACAATATGTTAACAAATCTACCTTAAATTTCTTTCGTAAAAGAGCACATCCTTGATAATACGGACCATCAACCGGGGTTCCACACCTTACACACCTTGCACAATTTCGAGTGGGTTTAGGAACAAGAATCTTGTCTTCAAGACCCTTTTTTTGAACAACAAAAGTCTGCAGTGTACAAAACTCCACAAGTCGAGCATTCTTTAATCGCGTAAATCGGATTCAAATGATAATCAAATGACGTCATAAGAATTAAACATAAAGATGGATAAGAAAAGAATTAAACGATACGAAGAAAAAGAAGATTATTTTTGGTTTTTTTGAATTTTTTAAACAACATATTTTACAAACGGACAAAACGAGATAAGACAACTTAAACCTGATAATCAGCAAGCTTCACGGTAGCTCTTCGAAAGAAAAACTCACAAAGGAGCGGAGGAGAGGGATAGCGCGAAGCTTATTTCTCCTTTCGGGTCATAGTTCGTTGGAACAACCCTCCTTATACCCCTCTTATAGTTTGTTTAACTTTCAAAGGTGAGCCGTACCTCGCAAGTGACACAAAAGGCAAGTTTTTAAATCTTTAGTTCGAGAATTTATTGATGATAATACTTTAGTGAAAGTATTATATAATTGATGAATTTTATTTCTCGATTAAGAAAATGTTTGTATATTTTTGGTTTTTTTTCTTGTTTTATAAATATATACTAAAAAAGAAATGAAAAATATTTCAGTATTTTTTATTTTTTTATGAAAATAAAAGAAATATTCACAAATTCAAACACACTTTGTCAAACGTTACGATAATCGTTTCACAGCCTCCCCGGCAACGGCGCCAAAATTTGATTCGTTTGATAGTATATATATATATAATATAGGCAAACAATCAACCAAATACATTTAGCCAAGGATTGGTTAAGAATTCACAAAATAAAATATATATGTTTCCGGAAGTTTGATTTCCCGGGTCGTTATGTCCCAACGAGGTGTGCAATTGAAATTTGAATGACGAATTGATAATCGATATTTGAATTGAATGAGGATATGATTGGTTTTTCTATTACTACATTTAAATAAGCAAAAACGGTTAAAGAAAACCTAAAAACGAAAGCTAAAATGATTTAAAACTAAGACGGGTACTAAAAACTAGGGTCAAAAACATAAATTACACAATTTAAAACCTAGAATGAAATTTTCACTTAAAATAGGTTCTAAGTGACTAAAAACGAAGTTTAAAAAAAAACTAGATCGAAAACGAAGTTAGTTAAGACAAAAAACGAGTCTAAACAAAAACGGGGACGAATCCCGTTCTTTAAAAAGTGAAACTTTGCAAAAATAACCCTATGAAAACTTAAATATTTTTCCTAGAAACTATTTGAGAAAAGAAAATTAAAAAAAAAAGATTTGTATTTTTCTGATTATTATTTTATTTTTTATGATTTTTTTAGCTTTTAATAAAAATAAATTATAAAAAATACTAAACAATTTTCTAAAAATCTAAAAAAATTACACAAAATACTTTACAGCATGCTTATTTTATGAAAAATGCAAACTTTGAATACCAGCTTATAAATAAGCAGCAGAATAAGCAAATAAGGAAATAAGCCCTACATGCCAAAGTGTGTATAATAATTAAAGGGTGCAAAGGATGACAAGTGAAAGTCCCAAGGGCAGTTGGTTAGCAGAGTGTGTGTTGAGGAGGGTTGAGGTCAGGCGTTCGAGCCCTGCTCACCCCTGACTTCCCCTCTTCCCTTTTTAAAAAAAAAAAAATTTCTTTTTACAGACTTAAAGAACTGATAAAAATAAGCAATTTTTGTAACTACTACTTTTTGTGAAAAGCAATTATAAGCTGGTAAATAAGCACTTGAAAAATGACAGTTTAAGAAACTATCTAATGTCTATTTAAGCAAAGCTGTTTGGCCATCTTAAGATCAAATAAGCAAAGTAAAAACTGAAACAATCAAAAACAGATAAGGGCCTATACTTAATAAGCATAAATGAACACAAATAAGCACAAAGAATCAGACATATAAACAAGAAAAATTAAATAAGCTAATATCCCAAATACTGCCAGGCAAACAGCCTAGGGGGCACTCTTTGGGCTTATTTTTAAGCACTTAGAGGCACCTAGGGAATTAGGGCTTAAGCTAGCTTAAAGAGCAACTTATGTACTATCTAAAAATGTAAAAAGAAAAGATTTTAAAAAAGGCAAATAAGCTCAAAATTGGAGCTCAAAAGTTGACAGATAATGCTAAAATGACCAATGCACTAAAAAAAACTTAAAACTATAGGGAAAATTAAGGCAAATTAAGCAAAAGGAATTGAAAACAAGCAAGAAGAAATATTATCCTACACCAAATAAGCAAATGTAAGTAAAAATAAGAAAGAAAAATCAAACGGTTAAGCAAGTAAATGGAAGATAAGCTATTTTTATACTAAGGAATAGGCACTAAGCTGCTATGCTACTTTCAGTCAACAATTATTTAATATGGTTGACTAAATAATTTGGAAACTAAATCAGCATTAATCTTCAAGTTGTAATTAATCTTCAATCAGCATTAATCTTCAAGTTGTAATTAATCTTCAATCAGCATTAATCACTATTTGACTGCATTAAATGAGAAGATAACTACTGTTTGACTTCAAGTCTTCTAGAATCCCATAATGCTGAATTAGTCCTTCTTGTTTCATTCTTTTGTTCTTTTGTAATCATCAAATCTGAAATCCCAACAATCTTCCCCTATTTGATATTACAAAACAATCTTCATGAATGAAACAATCTTCTTGAACATGTCACCACTCATAAATAAGCTGCAAACCATATAATCTTCTTCCCCTTTTTGTAATCATCTAATAGGGGTCTTCTATAGATAAGCAACTTGTGAACACTTCCCCTTAAGTGGTACATGTAGATGGTTAAACATGTTAACAATAAGCTTCCCCTGAAAGTATGCTAACCATCTCTTGAATCTCGAACTCAGTAGGCTCCAAGTGGTAATTATTGATGAAGAAAAATAAGTATAACCTATATGTTGAAGAAGTAGAATTTCCCAACTGTTAAAGCCTAATTGTAGGTTTCATAGATCGTTTTAGCCCATCTAGGATATGTTTTACAAACAACATTAATAAGCACAATGGAAATCATAAAGAACACAAACAAGGTTTTAACCGAACATTGAAGCCTTCATTATATTTGATCAGAATAAATGAGGCTACACCAACTATCTAATAAACTAACTACTACTACTACTAAACGTGTACACACACACGCTTTTGCTAGACTCTCATTGAGAAGTCTGCTATTCTATTCTATGGATGGATATGTAAACTACATACCTTAGACCTCCTTTTATAGTATAAGGGGTCAAGGTTTACATGGAAACTAATAAAGATAATTAATAAGAAAATCAATTAAATATTATCTTTATCTTTGACCAAATCTGAGAGAATCTTCTAATTCTTATCTTTTGAAGACTTCTACAATGACGACTTTGGTCCTTCTTGTTTCCATCTTGTTTCATTCTTATATTTATTTTGTAATCATCAAATCTGAAATCCCAACAATCTTCCCCTATTTGATATTACAAAACAATCTTCATGAATGAAACAATCTTCTTGAACATGTCACCACTCATAAATAAGCTGCAAACCATATAATCTTCTTCCCCTTTTTGTAATCATCTAATAGGGGTCTTCTATAGATAAGCAACTTGTGAACACTTCCCCTTAAGTGGTACATGTAGATGGTTAAACATGTTAACAATAAGCTTCCCCTGAAAGTATGCTAACCATCTCTTGAATCTCGAACTCAGTAGGCTCCAAGTGGTAATTATTGATGAAGAAAAATGAGTATAACCCATATGTTGAAGAAGTAGAATTTCCCAACTGTTAAAGCCTAATTGTAGGTTTCATAGATCGTTTTGCCCATCTAGGATATGTTTTACAAACAACATTAATAAGCACAACGGAAATCATAAAGAACAGTAATGTTGTTCAACAAGGTTTTTTCTTTTCTTTAATACTAATAAACTATAATCTATTCGACTTTAATCAGTCGACTATGAACTATTCGACTTTAATCAGTCGACTATGAACAATTACATAAACTAATAAGCTAACTATTAGACTCTCATTGGAGAGATCTAACTATGATGGATGATAAAATACATACCTTAGACCTCCTTTTATAGTATAAGGAGTCAAGGTTTACATGGAAACTAATAATGATTATCTTTGACCAAATCTTGTTCTTGTTCTTATCTTTGACCAAATCTTTCAATTCTTATCTTTTGTAGTATTCTTTGACTACAACTTTGGTCCTTCATGTTTCCATCTTGTTTCATTCATGTTTTGTCTTATCAACTCAAAATATAATTCCCAACAATCTTCCCCTAGTTGATAATGACAAAACCCAATAAGCATGAACTTCCCCTGAAGTTAATATACGAATGAAACTTCTTCCCCTTTTTGTTATAATCAAGTAGGGGTCTTCTGTAGATATGCAACCTCAAGTAGTGCATGTAAATGGTTAAACATTTAATCAACAAGCTTCTCCTGAAACCCATATGTTTATCATCTTTTGAATCTCGAACTGAGTTGGCTCCATGTAGTGATCACTGATGAAGAAAATAGAGTATTACGAATTTGATAAAGAAGTTGAATTTTCCAAGCTTGTGCCTTATATCTTGTACTATCCACGACGTTGAACTCATACTCCTAATGTATAAGCAGACCGCAATCTCTTTGACAAAATCCTCATTCTCTATAATGAGACACTGAGCACAATAACGTAACTCCTTCAAGTGATAGCAAATGTGAGCATTAAGCACCCTAAGTTTATAAATCACACACCTTTACTAGATTCGTCAAGACTTCGTCACCATACAAACCAAACAAGTTACCTCCAAATGTTGTATGTCATTTGAGATATGATAAAACACAAACCTGTGAAACCCAACTACAACATCAAATAAGCAATATTCAATTGTCTTTATAATCACCTCTTCAATAAATCTCTAAACCGAGCCATAAAATAACTAAGAATAAACTGAATAAATCCAGTTCTATCCGAGATCCGAATCCATCTAAGAAACAAACATGTGTGTCGTCTTCAATCACCAATGAAAACCTTATAGATCCTAGATATCAAGAGCAACCTGCTCTGATACCAACTGTTGAAACCTAATTGTAGGCTTTATAGATTTTAAAAAAGGCAAATAAGCTCAAAATTGGAGCTCAAAAGTTGACAGATTATGCTAAAATGACTAATGCACTAAAAAAAACTTAAACTATAAGGAAAATTAAGAAAAAGGAATTGAAAGCAAGCAAGAACAAATATTATCCTACACTAAATAAGCAAATGTAAGTAAAAATAAGCAAGAAAATTCAAACGGTTAAGCAAGTAAATGGAAGATAAGCTATTTTTATACTAAGGAATAGGCACTAAGCTGCTATGCTACTTTTGGGCAAATAAGTAAAGGAAGATGCAACTAATACTAAGGCATAAGTTGTCCTACACCTAATAAACAGGTAACAACAAAATCAAACACTAAACTTAAGCAGATAAGCTAAAATAAGCATGTAAGCTTCTAGTCCCTATAGTGCATACAAACTGTTAAAAGAGCTTATTTTTAGCTTACAAATAAGTAACCTAGAGGGGGTCTCAATGCTTAAGGATTATAAAGCTTATAAAATGGCTTATTAGCTATCTAGAAAAGCAAAGAAAACTAGGGGTTACTCAACTAATAAGCAAGAAGAAGGGCTTCCAACTTGTGCTTTTGCACCAGGGCAACTTAACTAGGAAAATTTTGCTAAAAATCAGCTTATGATTAAGCTGGTGAATAAGCTCAAAATAGAAAAATAGTTAAAAACAGATTAAGTTAAGCTTAAGGTGAGCTTATGCTCAAAAAAATCATGACCTATAACTCTCATTTACCATCTGATAAATGGTTTTGCAAATTGACATTTTCACTTAGAAACTAACATAACAAAGATTGACATGTGACAAAGTAGAAAAAAGAACACTCACTACTCGTCCAAATACTAAAAAGACATAAGAAAAACAACAATAAGACACTGAATCTCATGGCTTAGTCAAATGCATACTTGATAAAAAATTTTGAACCAAAAATTTAGTAATAGCTTTTGAAAACCTCAAAAAAAGAAAATTTAACTATAACAACTTTTAAAACAGATTACAATAGCTTTAAATGGCAAGTTTAACATGACCAGCTGACCCTAACCCATTAACCTATCCCTATTGACCCATTTTGGGCTTAACCCAAACACTCCTTTAAGGACATAAAACATGAAAATAAGCAAGACAGATTAAAAGAAGCATTACCCAAAATCTAATAAGCATAAGCAAGAATAAATAAGTATAAACAAGAGAGAAATAAGCACATATTAGCAGAAGTAAACACATATAAGAGAAATAAGCTATAGAACAGTAAAAATGCAGAAAATAGAAAAATTGGGAAAAATGTAATCTTACATAAGTCCAAGCTTTAGGCATGAGCTTAAAACACCCCAAGTAACTTCCTATTACTTAACCATTAAGCACTAAAACCATGCTTTCAATAGCTGAAATTCAAATTCCTTTCTGAATGAAACAGTACATGCATAGAAAGCTTTTGAAAAGCTTTTATGATTAAGACGGCTTGTAAAAGCTGATGAGAGCTATATAAATGACTTGTAAGCAGGAATTTTAACAGAATGTAATAAGCTTAAAAGGGTAGAATTTGAGATAACTTGTAAACTTGAATTGCATTAATATTAAAAGTGGTACATAGCTGAAAATTAAAAGACAGTAATGTAAATTAACTTAAGACATTTTTAAAGTAAATTTAAACTAAAAATTACACTAAAAAAACTCTTAGTTTCTTCTGTCTTCTTTCTTTTTTATAGGCTGAATCTTCAAGCCTTTGTGTTTGTTGTGCTTCTTGTGTGAGAGCAAAAACAAAGCTCACCTCAGCTATTAATCTTCTTTAAAAAATCATCACAGTCATTGGATTTGCTTTTATCATTGAAAAAGGTGGAGGATTGCCAAGGTGGCTTAGCGGTTTAGTGGAAAGGGAGGAAAGGTTTGATCTTTTGTGTAAATCATGTTGCAGGGTAAAAGCAGGGGAGAAGAAAACCCGTGATTGGTTCTTGGGTTCTGTTGCTTTGGCGGGAAAGAATTAGGGTTCATCTAGTTTGATTTTGGGAGAAGGATAAAACTTATTTGGGGATTGGCAAGTTTACCCCCTGAAAGTTATATGGTGTATTGCAAAATTCGTCTTTGGGGTGTACAAGTTTAGGAAATTAGCAGGAAAGGCCCCTCAGAGTTATATATGTAATTTCATAGTTTATCCTTGTGGTATGCAACTTCAGGGGGTTGGCAGTTTAGCCCCTTCAAGTTGTATTTTCATAGAATTGCAACTTCAGTCCTTGTAGTTTTCCACCATGAAATATAACTTCTTGAATTGGCAATTTTGGTCCCTCAAGTTGTATTTTCTTCACTTGGTTGACTTTGACTTTGTCGGGGTTGACTTTGACTTCGTCTTGACTCCATTAAATGCACAAACTTTGTCGAGTCGATCCGGTAATTTCCGTTTGAGCTGCGTTTTCAATCCTTTTGTACCCTTGGCCTCAATTTTTTTGCGCTCTTTCCAAATCCGTGCTTGGTTTTGTCCGGTTTGGCTTTGATTTTTGTCTTTTAGTGAATATCCGGTACCTGCATAGTACAAACACAAAAACAAGCATATTTATGGCAATTTATGTGCTTTTTTGGTCGTTTAGGGTCGTTTTATTAGTTATAAAATATGTGTAATTAAGCACATATTAGCAGGACTCAGTCAAGCCTATTTCTAATGAAGCTCTGCGAGAATATTATGACAAGAATTACCATCAAATTCTACCAATCATAGCTGAAAAAGTGCACCAAGAAAAGGTGCAACAAGAAAAGCTCAAAGCAGTAAAAGTGCGCCTTAACTTTGAAGAAGCCTCACGGCATTCTGAGTCAGGTACGTCGAGCAGAAGAAGGAACCTTAAGGAAAGGCTTGGACCTAGGCGTACTCGAAGCATGTCCGGAAGCCCGGAACCAAGGCACGACCGTTCTAGATCACTAAGGGAGAAAGATCCGAAAAGAAGAACAATGTTCAAAAGATTGGAAAAAGGTGTGTTTCATAGGCTATGAGATAAGGAAAAGAATGTGTCCACACATTCAAAAGACTCAGGGTGGAAGTCATGCTACAGTAGTCGTAGAGACACAAAAAGTTGCTACCAAAGTTCTCGCTCTAGAGAAACAGAAATCGCTTCCGAGAAACATCGCCACAAGAGGGACTACTCGCGAAGAACGGAAGCAATGTCAGAAAGTGAAGGAAGTGCAGGAGGGCACTGGAAGTTAAAGCCAAAGAAGCAAAAGTCGAGTGTTGAGGATGACCTATCCCAACCATGGGCATGTGAAGAAACAGATCCTTTCACTCCTTGGATCCGTTACTTCGACTTCCCAAGAACTCGAATGACTGGTCATATAAAAACCTATGACGAAAGCGAAGACCCAAAAGACCATTTGAAAATCTTTCAAGCGGCCGTCAAAATGGAATGCTAGGCAATGCCAACCTGGTGCCACATGTTCAACTCCATGCTCACTGCAAATTCTAGGGTGTGGTTTGATGACCTTCCGAAAGAGTCAATCGACAGTTATGACGATTTAAGGAAAGCATTCCTAGAAAACTACCTCCAGCAGAAAAAATGCATCAACGATCCTGTCGAAATTCACAATATTAAGCATAGGGACGGGGAATCCACAGAAGAATTCATGCGGAGGTACAAACTTGAATGTAGGGATGTAAAGGGAGCTTCGGAATGCATGAAAATCTCCGGATTCATGCATGGAATTACCAATCATGAGCTGATCAAGCGGCTACATGACAGCATCCCTAGATCAATGGATGAAATGATAAGGGTAACCACGGCGTTCCTCAGAGGGGAGGTAGAGGCTTCTAACCGCGAGCAGAAGAGGTCATTCCCGTCTTGGAAACAGCAAGAAGCTGGACAAAAGCAAAACTTCAATAAGGGAAGCTTTCGGAGCTAACAAAGAACGGAGCAGAAGCAAGACAGATTCACTCTTTTAACAAAGACACACAAATAAATTCTGGCCCTGGACAAAGGAAAGTTCAAACCTCCTCCGCGAATGACAACCCCAGTAGAGAAAAGAAATGCTAGCAAATTCTGCGAATTTCATAGGGAAGTAGGACATACCACTGATGAGTGTATGCACCTAAAAAGACAAATAGAAGAAATGCTAAAGGCCAAAAAGCTGTCGCATTTAATCAAGAAATTAAAGCAAAATAATGGAAAAGACCAGACAAAGGCAGCAAAAAAGGGGGAAACCCCAGCAAAAGATAAGCCGCTGGCAATATTAATGGTCCAATCATGGCAGAGGATAGCAAGGAAAAGGATTACTAAAACTTTCTCCCCGAAGTCAGTAATCTCCTTTCCGCCGCTAGGAGAAGAGGACGAAACGGAAGGCCCTATGATTATTGAGGCTGAAATGGGAGGACATTGCGTACATCGCATGTATGTGGACGGAGGTTCCTTCTCAGAAATTTTGTATGAACATTGCTTTAATAGATTCCGCCCAGAGGTTAGAAATCAGATTGTCCCTGCAACTACACCATTAGTCGGGTTCAACGGAGAAATAATATGGCCATTGAGGCAAATATCATTGCTAGTAAAAATAGGTGATGAGGAACACTCAACTTCCGGTCGGATGAACTTCATGGTTGTAAGATCACCATCTCCCTACAACGGGATTATAGGAAGACCAGGGGCAAGGAAGATCTGAGCAATCCCATCCACGGCACACAGAATGCTAAAATTTCCAATAGCTGGCGGAATAGTCACATTACGGAGCAGCAGGGTTATCCCACTAGAATGATCGATGGTTTCAGAACCAGGGATGCCACAACCTGTCATTAACCAAGCCTAAGACGAAAAAATTTAGGTGGCAATCCACCCAGAGTATCCGGAACAAAACTGTAGCGATAGGCTAAACCCTGACAGAAGAAGGGCGAAAAGAGCTATGCGGGCTCTTAAGACGTCACCTTGACGTGTTTGCTTGGAAACCGTCAGACATGACCAGAGTTCCGCGGAACGTAGCCGAACGTAGACTAAATATCCGTGAAGGATGCTTACCCGTTAGACAAAAGAAAAAGGGACAAGCACCGGAAAGAAATAAAGTAATTTGTGAAGAAGTAGAAAAGTTGGTGGACGCCAGTATCATGAAGGAAGTCCATTATCATAGCTGGCTGTCAAATCCAGTTATGGTAAAAAAAACACGACGAGAGTTGGAGAATGTATGTGGATTTCAAGGATCTAAACAAAGCATGCCCCAAAGACGGTTACCCGTTGCCAAAATAGATTGAAAAGTGGAATCCCTCTGCGGATACCCTTTCAAATGCTTCCTAGATACATACAAAGGATATCACCAAATAAAAATGGCGGAAGAGGACGAGGAGAAAACGACATTCATAACAAGCCAAAGAATATTCTGTTACTCAAAAATGTCGTTCAGACTAAAGAATGTTGGAGCAACCTACCAGCGCCTGGTGGATAAGGCTTTCCAAAGACAGATTGGCTGAAACTTGGAAGTATATGTCGAAGATCTGGTCATTAAGAGCCGAACAAAAAAAAAATGATTAGAGACATAGAAGAAACGTTTAGAACTCTTAGGAAAATAAACATGAAGTTAAATCCAAAAAAATGTGCCTTTGGGATGAGGGAAGGCACTTTCTTGGGGTATAAAGTGGATGCGGATGGACTAAGAGTATGTCCGGACAAGGTAGAGGTGGTCCTTAACCTACCATCCCCAAGGTGTTTGAAGGACGTGCAAAAGTTAAATGGGAAATTAGCAACCTTAAACAGGTTCCTGTCTAAATCTGTGGAGAAGTCCTTGCCATTCTTTAAAACCTTAAAAAATTACACGAAGAAAAGTGATTTTCAATGGATCGCGGAAGCAGAAATAACATTTAAACAAATGAAGCAATCAATAGCCGAGCTGCCAATGTTAGCTGCGCCGACAGAAAAAGTGGAGCGGATCATGTATTTGGCAGCCGCAAAAGAGGCCGTTAGCGCAGTCCTAATGACGGAAAGAGAGGGGAAGCAAGTTCCCATTTACTTTGTTAGTCGTGCGTTACAGGGCCCAGAGATCAACAACACTTCGATGGAAAAATTAATACTTGCTTTAGTAAGTGCTAGCAAATGGTTAAAAAGATATTTCCAGGCACATACAGTGGTCGTAATCACTGACCAGCCAATAAAGCAGCTGTTGTCAAATCCGAAAGTGACAAGAAGGTTGCTCAAATGGAGATTTGAATTAGAAGAACATGACATTCAGTACAGGCCGAGAACGCCGGTAAAAGGGAAAATCCTGGCGGACTTCATCGTAGAACGCCCAGAGGATGACATATCAGATACGCCGATGGAGGAAAGGGAAGAACACCCAGACCCATGGGTATTATTCACGGATGGATCATCATGCATTGACGGTTCTAGGGCTGGTTTATTAATCACAAATCCAAAAGGAATGGAATTCACCTATGCCCTAAGATTCAGATTCAATGCTACCAACAACGAGGCAGAATACGAAGCCCTAATAGCTGGCCTCCGCATAGCCAGGCAAATGGGAGTACAAAATCTCCAAGCAAACGTGGATTCTAAACTCGTAGCCAACCAGGTCAATGGAGTATACGTAGCAAAATAATCAAGCATGATTAAATACCTAGAAAAGCTAAAAAATCTCGCTAGTACTTTCCAAGAATTCTCCATAAAACAAGTACCCAGAGGGGAAAACAAAAAAGCAGACGCGTTAAGCAAGATAGCATATACGAGCTTTGCCCACCTAAGCAAGCAAGTACTTGTGGAGGAACTAAAGGAAAACTCAATAGATGAACAAGAGATACTAGCGGTAGTGGAAAAGGAGGGGCACACCTAGATGACCTCGGTCTACGAATATCTAACGGAAGGAATCCTTCTTGAGGAAAAGAAAAAAGCAAGGGCTATACGCCGCAAGACAGGGAGGTATGAAGTGATAATCGAAACACTCTACAAGAAGTCCTTCCTCGGGCCATGGTTGCGGTGTGTCGGACCACTCCAAGCAAACTATGTTGTGAGAGAAATCCATGAGGGATCATGCAACATGCACTAGGGACCAAGATCCGTGGTAGCAAAGGCCTTGAGGTTAGGGTACTATTGGCCAACTATGCACACAGATGCTATAAAGTTGATAAGAGAATGCAATGACTGTCAGGTTCACCGCCCCGTGCCAAGGAACCCATAGGAGAAGCTAACGCCCATTACGTCCCCATGGCCATTTTATAATTCGGGGATCAATATAGCCGGATCTTTTCCGGAAGGCCCCGGCAAAGTCAAGTTCCTAATAGTAGCTATAGACTACTTCACCAAATGGATAGAAGCAAAACCCGTGGTGACCATAACAGGAGCCCAAATTAAAAAATTCGTATGAGATAATGTGGTGTATAGATTTGGACTTCCGGGAGAAATAGTGTCTGACAACGGAAAGCAGTTCAGGGACAACCCATTTAAAGACTGGTGTGAAAAGCTAAGTATCCGCCAATGCTTTGCTTCCATTAAACATCCCCAAACAAACAGCTTGGTAGAAAGGGCGAACAGAAGTTTAGGGGAAGAAATCAAGGCACAATTGGGTGAGAAAAATAAAAAATGGGTCGAAGAGATTTCGCACGTCTTATGGGCACATCGAACAATGATCAAGTCAAGCAATGGAGAAACACCATTCTCATTAACATATGGAACGGAAGTAGTAATCCCGATGGAAATTGGCATGTCAACCTTAAGAACAGCGGAAGTGGATATGATCAAGAACAACGAAGACTTGGGAATCAATTTGGACCTTTTGGAAGAGAAAAGAGAGCAGGCAGCAATCCAGGAGGCAAGAAGCAAAGCCAAGATGGAAAAGTACTATAACGCCAAGGTCCGAAGCACAAGCTTCCGTCCGGGAGACTTTGTTTACCGGAACAACGAAGCAAGTCACGCGGAAGACGGGGGTAAGCTCGGACCTAAGTGGGAAGGCCCGTATGAAGTTACTGAAGCATTAGGAAGAGGAGCATACATGCTTAGGGACCGCAATGGAAATACCCTTCCGCGAACATTTAACGTTTGCAACCTCAAGAAATGCTATATGCACGGAATGTAAACATCTTTGACACGCAAGGCACAGCGGAAAGAAGGACATGGTTTAAATTCTTTTTATTTGTAATATATTTAAGTTTTAATGAATGAAAAAGTAAAGCCTAGCTACCTTCACAAGTTTTTACTTTTTATTTTAAGTTCTTGTTTATTCCATATTCCGAAAAATTACTTGAACATTGCAGGAATTGGTAAGACGCGCACATTAGAGGGCATGACCCCGCAAATATTATCCCGAATAATAAAGGAATGAGTAACCTAACAACCAACTCATGTACGTAAGAGGTATTGCAAACCTAGTACTAGGGAAACATCCCGCAAGCAATTCATTAAGACTATCGTCACAAGCATGCGACGGTGATAAAATAAGATAGCGTAAAAATACTAACAAGTACTAAACAACAATTACAAGTAATGTTTACATACAAACACAGGCCACAAAAAGACCACATACGGCCACAGCACTAAAGTAACAAAAGTACGAATCTACAGAGCTAAAGCATGCTCCAGACTGGGATCTAATTCCCCCTCTTCAAAAATAATTTTGGGAGATGGAGGAACCTCAGTAGATGGCCTCGCAGGGATAGGGCAGGTCTGAGCAAAGGTAGTAGCAAGGGCAGTTGTCACAGTTACATCCGCGGAAGAGCCCGCTTCAGTAATCAAAACCCTAGAAGACAAGGGCTCAACAAACGGCCGAATAGAATCCGTAAGAGACAAACGAAAAGCAGTCGCATCCCCTCTTAGCAGCTGAACACGATTATGCGCCACTTCCAGGGAAAACGCCAAAGAAGTCTCACCAATAACTACTTGATCCTTTAATCGGTGAATTGGAATCATGAGCTCGTCAAGTGAAGGTTGCGGTGGGCGGGCTTCAGAAGTTTCAACGGTAGGGCTTTCCAAATGAAGAAGATCCATAATGTCCGCCATACTAGCATCCTTATGGGCCTCTAACTGCGCAAGAAGTGGAAACCTCACACTTTAAAGAGCATTAACGGCAGCAACGTAATCACTCTTAGCGAAAGGGTTATACGCGGCAACATCCGTAATACTTCTTCCGGCCACTCCATGTTCGATACCTGCCGTTAACCCATTATGCATGCCTTTGTCAATCGCACAACCTATGGCCTCGCCCATAGTAGATAAGTACTCAGGTGAGGAGAGGCACTTTGATAATACAAGTTTCAGCCCGTAGTTGAGAAGCCACCTCCGTCCGGCTATAGTGGTAAGATAACGAGGATAAAACTTAGCATCCATATAGAGGGCCATTTCCATGAGGTCGGAATCTATAGTTGCGACACAATCAATAAGAACGCCCACCTGCTCGTCCTGTATCTTCTCCACATGTCCTTTAAAGAACTCAAAGGCAGACTCCAGCGAGCTCCTCTAAAAAAGGGGGGAAACATATATATTAGTCATAAAAACAAGAGTTAAATACAGTCAAGGACGTAAGAAAATATGTGGATACCTGCGTGACTAGACAATCCCTCTCAGATTCCAAAGAGGCAACCTTGGAATTAAGCTCATCACGGGAAAGTTGGAAACCAGATAAGTCAGCAGTAAGTTTGGCAACCTGGGAAGAAAGGGACGTCAATTCAACCTCTTTAGAAGCAGCAGCAGATTCAAGAGCCTCAACTCGCTCACACAAAGCATTCTTCTCCCCTTTAAGGGCAAATTCTTTCTCTTTTAAAGCCCTCAGCTCAGCACTTTTAGAAGCATACGCAGCTCGCGGTTAACTGACCACGGAGGGAAATAGCTTTCGTAGCCTCAGCTTCTTTCAAAGATAATAAAGACTTAAGATGGGCAATCTCTGTATCTCTCTCGAAAAGAAGGTTAGCCTGCCCCGCACACTTATCTTCAAGCTCATTTTTCTTTTCCAAGGTGTTCTCCTCCCACATCCTCGCCTTCGCCCCCCCAAACACACCAGCCGCGC